>CM059435.1:62131986-62381986 GCA_030390025.1 Squalus acanthias
GTGTGAACACTCCCCGTGTCCTCGCTCCCCGTGTCCTCACTCCCCATGTCCTCACTCCCCGTGTGAACACGCCCCGTGTACTCGCTCCCCGTGTCCTCACTCCCCGTGTGAACACTTCCCGTGTCCTCACTCCCTGTGTGAACACTCCCCATGTCCTCACTCCCCATGTCCTCACTCCCCGTGTGAACACTCCCCGTGTCCTCACTCCCCGTGTGAACACTTCCCGTGTCCTCACTCCCTGTGTGAACACTCCCCGTGTCCTCGCTCCCTGTTACCGCGCTCCCCGTGTGGACACTCCCCATATCCTGACTCCCCATGTGAACACTCCCCATGTCCTCACTGCCCGTGTCCTCACTCCTTTTCTCCTCACTCCCCGTGTGAACTCTCCCCGTGTCCTCTCTCCCCGTTTGAACACTCCCCCTGTCCTCTCTCCCCGTGTCCTCACTCCCCGTGTTAACACTCCCCATGTCCTCTATCCCCGTGTGAACACTTCCCATGCCTCACTCCACGTGTGAACACTCACCGTGCCTCACTCCACGTGTGAACACTTCCCGTGTCCTCACTTCCCGTGTCCTTGCTTCCCGTGTGGACACTACCCGTGTGAACACTCCCCGTGTCCTCACTCCCCATGTCCTCACTCCCCGTGTGAACACTCCCCGTGTCCTCGCACCCCGTGTCCTCACTCCCCATGTCCTCACTCCCCGTGTCCTCACTCCCCGTGTGAACACTTCCCGTGTCCTCACTCCCTGTGTGAACACTCCCCGTGTCCTCACTGCCCGTGTGAACACTCCCCGTGTCCTCGCTCCCTGTGTCCTCGATCCCCGTGTCCGCGCTCCCCGTGTGGACACACCCCATATCCTTACTCCCCATGTGAACACTCCCCATGTCCTCACTGCCCGTGTCCTCACTCCTTTTCTCCTCACTCCCCGTGTGAACTCTCCCCGTGTCCTCGCTCCCCGTGTGAACACTCCCCGTGTCCTCGCTCCCCGTGTCCTCACTCCCCGTGTCTTTACTCACCGTGTGAACACTCTTCATGTGAACACTCCCCATGTCCTCGCTCCCCCTGTCCTCTCTCCGTGTCCTCTCTCCCCGTGTCCTCTCTCCCCGTGTGAACACTCCCCGTGTCATCTCTCCACGTGTCATCACTCCCCATGTCCACTCTCCCCATGTGAACACTCCCCGTGTCCTCTCTTCCCGTGTCCTCACTCCCCATGTCCCCTCTCCCCATGTGAACACTCCCCATGTCCTCTCTCCCCGTGCCCTCACTCCCCATGTCCTCTCTCCCCGTGTGAACTCTCCCCGTGTCCTCTCTCCCCGTGTGAACTCTCCCCGTGTCCTCTCTCCCCGTGTGAACTCTCTCCGTGTCCTCTCTCCCCGTGTGAACACTCCCCCTGTCCTCTCTCCCCGTGTGAACACTCCCCGTGTCCTCTCTCCCCGTGTCCTCACTCCCCATGTCCTCTCTCCCCGTGTGAACTCTCCCCGTGTCCTCTCTCCCCGTGTCCTCTCTCCCCGTGTGAACTCTCCCCGTGTCCTCTCTCCCCGTGTGAACACTCCCCGTGGCCTCTCTCCATGCGTGAACACTCCCCGTGTGAACACTCCCCGTGTCCTCGCTCCCCATGTCATCACTCCCCGTGTGAACACTCCCCGTGTCCTCACTCCCCATGTCCTCACTCCCCGTGTGAACACTCCCCGTGTCCTCACTCCCCGTGTCCTCACTCCTCGTGTCCTCACTCCCCATGTGAACACTCCCCTGGTGAACACTCCCCGTGTCCTCGCTCCCCGTGTACTCACTCCCCGTGTCCTCGCTCCCCGTGTCCTCTCTCTCCGTGTCCTCACTCCCCGTGTGAACACTCCCCATGTCCTCTATCCCCGTGTGAACACTCCCCGTGCCTCACTCCCCGTGTGAACACTCCCCGTGTGAACACTCCCCGTGTCTTCACTTCCCGTGTCCTCACTTCCCGTGTCCTCACTCCCCGTGTCCTCTCTCCCCCTGTCCTCACTCCCCATGTGAACACTCCCCGTGTCCTCACTCCCCGTGTCTTCACTCCCCGTGTCCTCACTCCCCCTGGCCTCACTCTCCGTGTCCTCGCGCCCCGTGTCCTCACTCCCCATGTGAACACTCCCGTGTCCTCACTCCCCATGTCCTTGCTCCCCATGTCCTCTCTCCCCGTGTCCTCTCTCCACGTGTCCTCACTCCCCGTGTCCTCGCTCCCCGTGTCCTCTCTCCCCGTGTCCTCACTCCCCGTGTCCTCTCTCCCCGTGTTCTCACTCCCCGTGTACTCACTCCCCGTGTCCTCGCTCCCCGTGTGAACACTCCCCATGTCCTCTATCCCCGTGTGAACGCTCCCCGTGCCTCACTCCACGTGTGAACACTCCCCGTGTGAACACTCCCCGTGTGAACACTCCCCGTGCCTCACTCCATGTGTCCTCACTTCCCGTGTCCTCGCTTCCCGTGTGGACACTCCCTGTGCCTCGTTCCCCGTGTCCACACTCCTCGTGTCCTCACTCCCCATGTGAACACCCCCCGTGTGAACACACCCCGTGTCCTCACTTCCCATGTCCTCTCTCCCCGTGTGAACACTCCCCGTGTCCTCTCTCCCCGTGTGAACATTCCCCGTGCCCTCGCTCCACCTGTCCGCGCTCCCCGTGTGAACACATCCCGTGTCCTCACTCCCCGTGTCCTCACTCCCCGTGTCCTTGCTTCCCATGTCCTCTCTCCCCGTGTCCTCTCTCCACGTGTCCTCACTCCCCGTGTCTTCGCTCCCCGTGTACTCTCTCCCCGTGTCCTCACTCCCCGTGTCCTCTCTCCCCGTGTCCTCACTCCCCGTGTACTCACTGCCCGTGTCCTCGCTCCCCGTGTGAACACTCCCCATGTCCTCTATCCCCGTGTGAACGCTCCCCATGCCTCACTCCACGTGTGAACACTCCCCGTGTAAACACTCCCCGTGCCTCACTCCATGTGTCCTCACTTCCCGTGTCCTCGCTTCCCATGTGGACACTCCCTGTGCCTCGCTCCCCGTGTCCTCACTCCTCGTGTCCTCACTCCCCATGTGAACACTCCCCGTGTGAACACTCCCCGTGTCCTCACTTCCCGTGTCCTCTCTCCCCGTGTGAACACTCCCCGTGTCCTCTCTCCCCGTGTGAACATTCCCCGTGTCCTCACTCCCCGTGTCCTCGCTCCCCGTGTGAACACTCCCCGAGTCCTCTCTCCCTGTGTGAACACTCCCCATGTCCTCTCTCCCCGTGTCCTCTCTCCCCGTGTGAACACTCCCCGTGCCTCACTCCACGTCTGAACACTCCCCAAGTGAACACTCCCCGTGTCTTCGCTCCCCGTGTCCTCACTCCCCATGTCCTCACTCCCCGTGTGAACACTCCCCGTGTGAACACTCCCCAAGTGAACACTCCTCGTGTCCTCGCTCCCCGTGTCCTCGCTCCCCGTGTCCTCACTCCCCGTGTGAACACTCCCCGTGTGAACACTCCCCGTGTCCTCGCTCCCCGTGTCCTCTCTCCCCGTGTCCTCTCTCCCCGTGTGAACACTCCACATGTCCTCTCTCCACGTGTCCTCACGCCCCATGTCCTCTCTCCCCGTGTGAACACTCCCCGTGTCCTCTCTCCCCGTGTCCTCACTCCCCATATCCTCTCTCCCCGTGTGAACTCTCCCCATGTCCTCTCTCCCCGTGTGAACTCTACCCGTGTCCTCTCTCCCCGTGTGAACTCTCCCCGTGTCCTCTCTCCCCGTGTGAACACTCCCCCTGTCCTCTCTCCCCGTGTGAACACTCCCCGTGTTCTCTCTCCCCGTGTCCTCACTTCCCGTGTCCTCTCTCCTCGTGTGAACTCCCCGTGTGAACACTTCCCGTGTCCTCACTCCCTGTGTGAACGCTCCCCGTGTCCTCACTCCCCGTGTGAACACTCCCCGTGTCCTCGCTCCCCGTGTGGACACACCCCATATGCTTACTCCCCATGTGAACACTCCCCATGTCCTCACTGCCCGTGTCCTCACTCCTTTTCTCCTCACTCCCCGTGTGAACTCTCCCCGTGTCCTCGCTCCCCGTGTGAACACTCCCCGTGTCCTCGCTCCCCGTGTCCTCACTCCCCGTGTCTTTACTCCCCGTGTGAACACTCTTCATGTGAACACTCCCCGTGCCCTCGCTCCCCGAGTCCGCGCTCCCCGTGTGAACACATCCCGTGTCCTCACTCCCCGCGTCCTCACTCCCCGTGTCCTTGCTTCCCATGTCCTCTCTCCCCGTGTCCTCTCTCCACGTGTCCTCACTCCCCGTGTCCTCGCTCCCCGTGTCCTCTCTCCCCGTGTCCTCACTCCCCGTGTCCTCTCTCCCCGCGTCCTCACTCCCCGTGTACTCACTCCCCGTGTCCTCGCTCCCCATGTCCTCACTCCCCGTGTCCTCTCTCCCCGTGTACTCACTCCCCGTGTACTCACTCCCCGTGTCCTCGCTCCCCGTGTGAACACTCCCCATGTCCTCTATCCCCGTGTGAACGCTCCCCATGCCTCACTCCACGTGTGAACACTCCCCGTGTAAACACTCCCCGTGCCTCACTCCATGTGTCCTCACTTCCCGTGTCCTCGCTTCCCGTGTGGACACTCCCTGTGCCTCGCTCCCCGTGTCCTCACTCCTCGTGTCCTCACTCCCCATGTGAACACTCCCCATGTGAACACTCCCCGTGTCCTCACTTCCCGTGTCCTCTCTCCCCGTGTGAACACTCCCCGTGTCCTCTCTCCCCGTGTGAACATTCCCCGTGTCCTGACTCCCCGTGTCCTCGCTCCCCGTGTGAACACTCCCCGAGTCCTCTCTCCCCGTGTGAACACTCCCCATGTCCTCTCTCCCCGTGTGAACACTCCCCGTGTAAACACTCCCCGTGCCTCACTCCATGTGTCCTCACTTCCCGTGTCCTCGCTTCCCGTGTGGACACTCCCTGTGCCTCGCTCCCCATGTCCTCACTCCTCGTGTCCTCACTCCCCATGTGAACACTCCCCATGTGAACACTCCCCGTGTCCTCACTTCCCGTGTCCTCTCTCCCCGTGTGAACACTCCCCGTGTCCTCTCTCCCCGTGTGAACATTCCCCGTGTCCTGACTCCCCGTGTCCTCGCTCCCCGTGTGAACACTCCCCGAGTCCTCTCTCCCTGTGTGAACACTCCCCATGTCCTCTCTCCCCGTGTCCTCTCTCCCCGTGTGAACACTCCCTGTGCCTCACTCCACGTCTGAACACTCCCCAAGTGAACACTCCCCGTGTCTTCGCTCCCCGTGTCCTCACTCCCCATGTCCTCCCTCCCCGTGTGAACACTCCCCGTGTGAACACTCCCCAAGTGAACACTCCTCGTGTCCTCGCTCCCCGTGTCCTCGCTCCCCGTGTCCTCACTCCCCTTGTGAACACTCCCCGTGTGAACACTCCCCGTGTCCTCGCTCCCCGTGTCCTCTCTCCCCGTGTCCTCTCTCCCCGTGTGAACACTCCCCATGTCCTCTCTCCACGTGTCCTCACGCCCCATGTCCTCTCTCCCCGTGTGAACACTCCCCGTGTCCTCTCTCCCCGTGTCCTCACTCCCCATATCCTCTCTCCCCGTGTGAACTCTCCCCATGTCCTCTCTCCCCGTGTGAACTCTACCCGTGTCCTCTCTCCCCGTGTGAACTCTCCCCGTGTCCTCTCTCCCCGTGTGAACACTCCCCCTGTCCTCTCTCCCCGTGTGAACACTCCCCGTGTCCTCTCTCCCCGTGTCCTCACTCCCCGTGTCCTCTCTCCTCGTGTGAACACTCCCCGTGGCCTCTCTCCCTGCGTGAACACTCCCCGTGTCCTCGCACCCCTTGTCCTCCCTCCCCATGTCCTCACTCCCCGTGTCCTCACTCCCCGTGTGAACACTTCCCGTGTCCTCACTCCCTGTGTGAACGCTCCCCGTGTCCTCACTCCCCGTGTGAACACTCCCCGTGTCCTCGCTCCCTGTGTCCTCGCTCCCCGTGTCCGCGCTCCCCGTGTGGACACTCCCCATATGCTTACTCCCCATGTGAACACTCCCCATGTCCTCACTGCCCGTGTCCTCACTCCTTTTCTCCTCACTCCCCGTGTGAACTCTCCCCGTGTCCTCGCTCCCCGTGTGAACACTCCCCGTGTCCTCGCTCCCCGTGTCCTCACTCCCCGTGTCTTTACTCCCCGTGTGAACACTCTTCATGTGAACACTCCCCGTGCCCTCGCTCCCCGAGTCCGCGCTCCCCGTGTGAACACATCCCGTGTCCTCACTCCCCGTGTCATAAGAACATAAGAAATAGGAGCAGGAGTAGGCCAATCGGCCCCTCGAGCCTGCTCCGCCATTCAATAAGATCATGGCTGATCTGATCCTAACCGCCAATCTACTATCTATCACAGAACCATCTCCTGCATCTAACAGAATTGCACACACGAAATAGGAGCAGAATCAGGCTACATGGTCCCTGGGCCCGCTCCACTACCCACAGGGCCATGACCGATCCGAACCTAGACTCATGTCCAAATTCCTGCCCGCTCCCCGTAACCCTTAATGCCCTTTACTTCTAGGAAACTGTCTATTTCTGTTTTAAATTTAATTAATGTTGTAGCTTCTACAGCTTTTTGTGGCAGCATATTCCATGGACCTACCACCCTCTGAGTGAAGTAGTTCCTCCTCATCTCAGTTTTGAAAGAGCAGCCCCTTATTCTAAGACTATGTCCCCTAGTTCTAGTCTCACCCGTCATCGGGAACATCCTCCCCGCATCCACCCGATCCAACCCCTTCACAATCTTATATGTTTCAATAAGATCGCCTCTCATTCTTCTGAACTCCAATGAGTAGAGTCCCAATCTACCCAACCTCTCCTCATATGACCACCCCCTCATCCCCGGGATTAACCGAGTGAACCTTTTTTGCACTGCCTCGAGAGCAAGGATGTCTTTCCTTAAGTAAGGACACCAAAACTGTATGCAGTATTCCAGGTGCGGTCTCACCAATACCTTGTACAACTGAAGCAATACCTCCCTATTTTTATATTCTATCCCCCTAGCAATGAAAGCCAACATTCCATTTGCCTTCTTAATCACTTGCTGCACCTGCATACTAACCTTTTGAGTTTCGTGCACCAGGACCCCCAGATCCCTTTGCACTTCAGTACTCTCCAGTTTCTTGCCATTAAGATAATAAATTGCTCTAGGATTTTTCCTGCCAAAGTGCATCACCTCACACTTTCCAGTGTTGTATTCCATCTGCCAAATCTCTGCCCACTTACTTAGCCTGTCTATGTCCCCTTGCAGGTTTTTTATGTCCTCCTCACTCACTACTTTCCCTCCCATCTTTGTATCATCTGCAAATTTTGATATGTTACACTTGGTCCCTTCCTCCAAATCGTTAATATAGATTGTAAAGAGTTGGGGACCCAGCACTGACCCCTGTGGAACACCACTAGTTACTGATTGCCAGTCTGAGAATGAACCATTTATCCCAACTCTTTGCTTTCTGTTGGATAGCCAATCCTCTATCCATGCCAGAATATTACCCCCAATCCCGTGATTTTTTACCTTAAGCAATAATCTTTTGTGTGGCACCTTGTCAAATGCCTTTTGGAAGTCTAAATACACTACGTCCACTGGTTCCCCTTTATCCACTCTATATGTTACTTCCTCAAAGAACTCCAGCAAATTTGTCAAACATGACTTCCCCTTCGTAAAACCATGCTGACTTTGTCCTATTAAATTATGATTATCCAAATGTCCTGTTACTGTTTCCTTAATAATGGACTCCAAAATTTTACCTACCACAGATGTTAGGCTAACCGGTCTATAGTTACCAGCCTTCTGTCTACTGCCCTTTTTAAATAAGGGTGTTACATTAGCAGTTTTCCAGTCTGCCGGGACCTCAGCGGAATCCAGGGAGTTTTGAAAAATTATTACCAATGCATCTACAATCCCTACCGCCACTTCCTTCAAGACTCTAGGATGTAAGCCATCAGGTCCAGGTGATTTATCCGCCTTGAGTCCCATTATTTTACCGAGTACCACTTCCTTAGTGATTTTGATCGTGTTTAGCTCCTCTCCCCCTATAGCCCCCTGTTTGTCCAGTGTTGGGATATTCTTAGTGTCCTCTACTGTAAAAACTGATACAAAATATTCATTCAGTGTTTTTGCCATCTCCATATTTCCCAACATTAATTTCCCGGTCTCATCCTCTAAGGGACCAACATTTACTTTAGCCACCCTTTTTCTTTTTATATAACTATAAAAACTCTTACTATCTGTTTTTATATTTTTTGCTAATTTACTTTCATAATCTATCTTCCCTTTCTTAATCAATCTTTTTGTTATTTTTTGCTGCCTTTTAAAGTTTTCCCAATCCTCTGTCCTCCCACTAGATTTCGCTACCTTATATGCCCTTGTTTTTAGTCGAATACTATCCTTAATTTCTTTACTTAGCCACGGATGACTGTCCTTTCTTTTACACCCTTTTCTTTTCAGTGGAATATATATTTTTTGGAAGTTGTAAAATAACTCCTTGAATGTACACCACTGATCATGTGTCGTCTTACCCTTTAATCTATTTTCCCAATCCACTCTACTCAATTCCGCTCGCATACCTTCATAGTCTCCTTTATTCAAGCTTAGCACGCTTGTTTGAGATCCAACCTTCTCACCCTCTAATTGAATATGGAATTCAACCATGTTATGGTCACTCATTCCAAGGGGATCCTTTACTAGGACATTTTTAATTAATCCTGTCTCGTTACACAGGACCAGATCTAAGGTTGCTTGCCCCCTGGTCGGTTCAGTTACATACTGCTCAAGAAACCCATCCCTAATACACTCAATGAACTCATCCTCAAGGCAGTCCTGCCCCATTTGATTTGTCCAATTAATATGATAGTTAAAATTCCCCATAATTATAGATGTTCCCTTATTACATGCCTCAACTATTTCCTGATTGAGACTCCGTCCAACAGACGTGTCCTCACTCCCCGTGTCCTTGCTTCCCATGTCCTCTCTCCCCGTGTCCTCTCTCCACGTGTCCTCACTCCCCGTGTCCTCGCTCCCCGTGTCCTCTCTCCCCGTGTCCTCACTCCCCGTGTCCTCTCTCCCCGCGTCCTCACTCCACGTGTACTCACTCCCCGTGTCCTCGCTCCCCTTGTGAACACTCCCCATGTCCTCTATCCCCGTGTGAACGCTCCCCGTGCCTCACTCCACGTGTGAACACTCCCCGTGTGAACACTCCCCGTGCCTCACTCCATGTGTCCTCACTTCCCGTGTCCTCGCTTCCCGTGTGGACACTCCCTGTGCCTCGCTCCCCGTGTCCTCACTCCTCATGTCCTCACTCCCCATGTGAACACTCCCCGTGTGAACACTCCCCGTGTCCTCACTCCCCGTGTCCTCGCTCCCCGTGTGAACACTCCCCATGTCCTCTATCCCCGTGTGAACGCTCCCCATGCCTCACTCCACGTGTGAACACTCCCCGTGTAAACACTCCCCGTGCCTCACTCCATGTGTCCTCACTTCCCGTGTCCTCGCTTCCCGTGTGGACACTCCCTGTGCCTCGCTCCCCGTGTCCTCACTCCTCGTGTCCTCACTCCCCATGTGAACACTCCCCATGTGAACACTCCCCGTGTCCTCACTTCCCGTGTCCTCTCTCCCCGTGTGAACACTCCCCGTGTCCTCTCTCCCCGTGTGAACACTCCCCGTGTGAACACTCCCCGTGTCCTCGCTCACCCGTGTCCCCTCTCTCACCCTGTGTCCTCTCTCCCCGTGTGAACACTCCCCATGTCCTCTCTCCACGTGGCCTCACGCCCCATGTCCTCCTCTACCCCGTAGTGAACACTCACCCCCGTGTCCTCTCTCCCCGTGTCCTCACTCCCCATATCCGTCTCTCCCCGTGTGACCTCTCCCCTTGTCCTCTCCCCCGTAGTGAACTTCTACCCGTGTCCTCGCTCCCCGTGTGACTCTCCCCGTGTCCTCTCTCCCCGTGTGAGCACTCCCCCTGTCCTCGCCTCCCCGTGTGAACACTCCCCGTGTCCTCTCTTCCCGTGTCCTCACTCCCCGTGTCCTCTCTCCTCGTGTGAAACACTCCCACGTGCCTCTCTCCCTGCGTGAACACTCCCCGTTGTCCTCGCACCCCTTGTCCTCACTCCCCATGTCCTCACTCCCTGTGTCCTCACTCCCCGTGTGAACACTTCCCGTGTCCTCACTCCCTGTGTGAACGCTCCCCATGTCCTCACTCCCCGTGTGAACACTCCCCGTGTCCTCGCTCCCTGTGTCCTCGCTCCCCGTGTCCGCGCTCCCCGTGTGGACACTCCCCATATGCTTACTCCCCATGTGAACACTCCCCATGTCCTCACTGCCCGTGTCCTCACTCCTTTTCTCCTCACTCCCCGTGTGAACTCTCCCCGTGTCCTCGCTCCCCGTGTGAACACTCCCCGTGTCCTCGCTCCCCGTGTCCTCACTCCCCGTGTCTTTACTCCCCGTGTGAACACTCTTCATGTGAACACTCCCCGTGCCCTCGCTCCCCGAGTCCGCGCTCCCCGTGTGAACACATCCCGTGTCCTCACTCCCCGTGTCCTCACTCCCCGTGTCCTCTCTCCCCGTGTCCTCTCTCCACGTGTCCTCACTCCCCGTGTCCTCGCTCCCCGTGTCCTCTCTCCCCGTGTCCTCACTCCCCGTGTCCTCTCTCCCCGCGTCCTCACTCCCCGTGTACTCACTCCCCGTGCCTCACTCCACGTCTGAACACTCCCCAAGTGAACACTCCCCGTGTCTTCGCTCCCCGTGTCCTCACTCCCCATGTCCTCACTCCCCGTGTGAACACTCCCCGTGTGAACACTCCCCAAGTGAACACTCCTCGTGTCCTCACTCCCCGTGTCCTCGCTCCCCGTGTCCTCACTCCCCTTGTGAACACTCCCCGTGTGAACACTCCTCGTGTCCTCGCTCCCCGTGTCCTCTCTCCCCGTGTCCTCTCTCCCCGTGTGAACACTCCCCATGTCCTCTCTCCAAGTGTCCTCACTCCCCATGTCCTCTCTCCCCGTGTGAACACTCCCCGTGTCCTCTCTCACCGTGTCCTCACTCCCCATATCCTCTCTCCCCGTGTGAACTCTCCCCATGTCCTCTCTCCCCGTGTGAACTCTACCCGTGTCCTCTCTCCCCGTGTGAACACTCCCCGTGTCCTCTCTCCCAGTGTGAACACTCCCCCTGTCCTCTCTCCCCGTGTGAACACTCCCCGTGTCCTCTCTCCCCGTGTCCTCACTCCCCGTGTCCTCTCTCCTCGTGTGAACACTCCCCGTGGCCTCTCTCCCTGCGTGAACACTTCCCGTGTCCTCGCTCCCTGTGTCCTCGCTCCCCGTGTCCGCGCTCCCCGTGTGGACACTCCCCATATGCTTACTCCCCATGTGAACACTCCCCATGTCCTCACTGCCCGTGTCCTCACTCCTTTTCTCCTCACTCCCCGTGTGAACTCTCCCCGTGTCCTCGCTCCCCGTGTGAACACTCCCCGTGTCCTCGCTCCCCGTGTCCTCACTCCCCGTGTCTTTACTCCCCGTGTGAACACTCTTCATGTGAACACTCCCCGTGCCCTCGCTCCCCGAGTCCGCGCTCCCCGTGTGAACACATCCCGTGTCCTCACTCCCCGTGTCCTCACTCCCCGTGTCCTTGCTTCCCATGTCCTCTCTCCCCGTGTCCTCTCTCCACGTGTCCTCACTCCCCGTGTCCTCGCTCCCCGTGTCCTCTCTCCCCGTGTCCTCACTCCCCGTGTCCTCTCTCCCCGCGTCCTCACTCCCCGTGTACTCACTCCCCGTGTCCTCGCTCCCCTTGTGAACACTCCCCATGTCCTCTATCCCCGTGTGAACGCTCCCCGTGCCTCACTCCACGTGTGAACACTCCCCGTGTGAACACTCCCCGGGCCTCACTCCATGTGTCCTCACTTCCCGTGTCCTCGCTTCCCGTGTGGACACTCCCTGTGCCTCGCTCCCCGTGTCCTCACTCCTCGTGTCCTCACTCCCCATGTGAACACTCCCCGTGTGAACACTCCCCGTGTCCTCACTCCCCGTGTCCTCGCTCCCCGTGTGAACACTCCCCGAGTCCTCTCTCCCCGTGTGAACACTCCCCATGTCCTCACTCCCCGTGTCCTCACTCCACGTGTGAACACTCCCCATGTGAACACTCCCCGTGTGAACACTCCCCGTGCCTCACTCCATGTGTCCTCACTTCCCGTGTCCTCGCTTCCCGTGTGGACACTCCCTGTGCCTCGCTCCCCGTGCCCTCACTCCTCGTGTCTCACTCCCCATGTGAACACTCCCCGTGTGAACACTCCCCGTGTCCTCACTTCCCGTGTCCTCTCCCCCCGTGTGAACACTCCCCGTGTCCTCACTCCCCGTGTCCTCGCTCCCCGTGTGAACACTCCCCGTGTCCTCGCTCCCCGTGTCCTCTCTCCCCGTGTGAACATTCCCCGTGTCCTCACTCCCCGTGTCCTCGCTCCCCGTGTGAACACTCCCCGAGTCCTCTCTCCCCGTGTGAACACTCCCCATGTCCTCTCTCCCCGTGTCCTCTCTCCCCGTGTGAACACTCCCCGTGCCTCACTCCACGTCTGAACACTCCCCAAGTGAACACTCCCCGTGTCTTCGCTCTCCGTGTCCTCACTCCTCATGTCCTCACTCCCCGTGTGAACACTCCCCGTGTGAACACTCCCCAAGTGAACACTCCTCGTGTCCTCGCTCCCCGTGTCCTCGCTCCCCGTGTCCTCACTCCCCGTGTGAACACTCGTTGTGTCCTCGCTCCCCGTGTCCTTTCTCCCCGTGTCCTCTCTCCCCGTGTGAACACTCCCTATGTCCTCTCTGCACGTGTCCTCACTCCCCATGTCCTCTCTCCCCGTGTGAACTCTCCCCGTGTCCTCTCTCCCCGTGTGAACTCTCCCCGTATCCTCTCTCCCCGTGTGACCTCTCCCCGTGTCCTCTCTCCCCGTGTGAACACTCCCCCTGTCCTCTCTCCCCATGTGAACCCTCCCCGTGTCCTCTCTCCCCGTGTCCTCACTCCCCATGTCCTCTCTCCCCGTGTGAACTCTCCCCGTGTCCTCACTCCCCATGTCCTCTCTCCCCGTGTGAACTCTCCCCGTGTCCTCTCTCCCCGTGTGAACACTCCCCGTGTCCTCTCTCCCCGTGTGAACACTCCCCGTGTCCTCTCTCCCCGTGTGAACACTCCCCGTGTCCTCACTCCCCGTGTCCTCTCTCCCCGTGTGAACACTCCCCGTGGCCTCTCTCCCGTGTCCTCACTCCCCGTGTGAACACTCCCCGTGTCCTCGCACCCCGTGTCCTCACTCCCCATGTCCTCACTCCCCGTGTCCTCACTCCCCGTGTGAACACTTCCCGTGTCCTCACTCCCTGTGTGAACACTCCCCGTGTCCTCACTCCCCGTGTGAACACTCCCCGTGTCCTCGCTCCCTGTGTCCTCGCTCCCCGTGTCCGCGCTCCCCGTGTGGACACTCCCCATATCCTTACTCCCCATGTGAACACTCCCCATGTCCTCACTGCCCGTGTCCTCACTCCTTTTCTCCTCACTCCCCGTGTGAACTCTCCCCGTGTCCTCGCTCCCCGTGTGAACACTCCCCGTGTCCTCGCTCCCCGTGTCCTCACTCCCCGTGTCTTTACTCCCCGTGTGAACACTCTTCATGTGAACACTCCCCTTGCCCTCGCTCCCCGAGACCGCGCTCCCCGTGTGAACACATCCCGTGTCCTCACTCCCCGTGTCCTCACTCCCCGTGTCCTTGCTCCCCATGTCCTCTCTCCCCGTGTCCTCTCTCCACGTGTCCTCACTCCCCGTGTCCTCGCTCCCCGTGTCCTCTCTCCCCGTGTCCTCTCTCCCCGTGTCCTCACTCCCCGTGTACTCACTCCCCGTGTCCTCGCTCCCCGTGTGAACACTCCCCATGTCCTCTATCCCCATGTGAACGCTCCCCGTGCCTCACTCCACGTGTGAACACTCCCCGTGTGAACGCTCCCCGTGCCTCACTCCATGTGTCCTCACTTCCCGTGTCCTCGTTTCCCGTGTGGACACTCCCTGTGCCTCGCTCCCCGTGTCCTCACTCCTCGTGTCCTCACTCCCCATGTGAACACTCCCCGTGTGAACACTCCCCGTGTCCTCACTTCCCGTGTCCTCTCTCCCCGTGTGAACACTCCCCGTGTCCTCTCTCCCCGTGTGAACATTCCCCGTGTCCTCACTCCCCGTGTCCTCGCTCCCCGTGTGAACACTCCCCGAGTCCTCTCTCCCCGTGTGAACACTCCCCGTGTACACTCCCCCGTGTCCTCTCTCCCCGTGTGAACACTCCCCGTGTCCTCACTCCACGTGCTGAACACTCCCCAAGTGAACACTCCCCGTGTCTCGCTCCCCTTGTACCTCACTCCCCATGTCCTCACTCACCGTGTGAACACTCCCCGTGTGAACACTCCCCAAGTGTACACTCCTCGTGTCCTCGCTCCCCGTGTCCTCTCTCCCCGTGTCCTCTCTCCCCGTGTGAGCTCTCCACATGTCCTCTCTCCACGTGTCCTCACTCCCCATGTCGTCTCTCCCCGTGTGAACACTGCCCGTGTCCTCTCTCCCCGTGTCCTCACTCCCCATGTCCTCTCTCCCCGTGTGAACTCTCCCCGTGTCCTCTCTCCCCGTGTGAACTCTCCCCGTGTCCTCTCTCCCCTTGTGAACTCTCCCCGTATCCTCTCTCCCCGTGTGAACACTCTCCCTGTCCTCTCTCCCCGAGTGAACACTCCCCGTGTCCTCTCTCCACGTGTCCTCACTCCCCGTGTCCTCTCTCCCCGTGTGAACACTCCCCGTGTCCTCACTCCCCGTGTCCTCTCTCCCCGTGTGAACACTCCCCGTGGCCTCTCTCCCTGCGTGAACATTAGCGTGTCCTCACTCCCCGTGTCCTCGCTCCCCGTGTGAACACTCCCCGAGTCCTCTCTCCCCGTGTGAACACTCCCCATGTCCTCTCTCCCCGTGTCCTCTCTCCCCGTGTGAACACTCCCCAAGTGAACACTCCCCGTGTCTTCGCTCCCCGTGTCCCCACTCCCCACGTCCTCACTCCCCGTGTGAACACTCCCCGTGTGAACACTCCCCAAGTGAACACTCCTCGTGGTCTCGCTCCCCGTGTCCTCGCTCCCCGTGTCCTCACTCCCCGTGTGAACACTCCCCGTGTGAACACTCCTCGTGTCCTCGCTCCCCGTGTCCTCTCTCCCCGTGTCCTCTCTCCCCGTGTGAACACTCCCCATGTCCTCTCTGCACGTGTCCTCACACCCCATGTCCTCTCTCCCCGTGTGAACACTCCCTGTGTCCTCTCTCCCCGTGTCCTCACTCCCCATGTCCTCTCTCCCCGTGTGAACTCTCCCCGTGTCCTCTCTCCCCGTGTGAACTCTCCCCGTGTCCTCTCTCCCCGTGTGAACTCTCCCCGTGTCCTCTCTCCCCGTGTGAACACTCCCCCTGTCCTCTCTCCCCGTGTGAACCCTCCCCGTGTCCTCTCTCCCCGTGTCCTCACTCCCCATGTCCTCTCTCCCCGTGTGAACTCTCCCCGTGTCCTCTCTCCCCGTGTGAACTCTTCCCGTGTCCTCTCTCCCCGTGTGAACACTCCCCGTGTCCTCACTCCCCGTGTCCTCTCTCCCCGTGTGAACACTCCCCGTGTCCTCTCTCCCCGCGTGAACACGCCCCGTGTCCTCACTCCCCGTGTCCTCTCTCCCCATGTGAACACTCCCCATGTCCTCACTGCCCGTGTCCTCACTCCTTTTCTCCTCACTCCCCGTGTGAACTCTCCGTGTCCTCGCTCCCCGTGTGAACACTCCCCGTGTCTTTACTCGCCGTGTGAACACTCTTCATGTGAACACTCCCCGTGCCCTCGCTCCCCGTGTCCGCGCTCCCCGTGTGAACACATCCCGTGTCCTCACTCCCCGTGTCCTCACTCCCCGTGTCCTTGCTCCCCATGTCCTCTCTCCCCGTGTCCTCTCTCCACGTGTCCTCACTCCCCGTGTCCTCGCTCCCCGTGTCCTCTCTCCCCGTGTCCTCACTCCCCGTGTCCTCTCTCCCCGTGTCCTCACTCCCCGTGTACTCACTCCCCGTGTCCTCGCTCCCCGTGTGAACACTCCCCATGTCCTCTATCCCCGTGTGAACGCTCCCCGTGCCTCACTCCACGTGTGAACACTCCCCGTGTGAACACTCCCCGTGCCTCACTCCATATGTCCTCACTTCCCGTGTCCTCGCTTCCTGTGTGGACACTCCCTGTGCCTCGCTCCCCGTGTCCTCACTCCTCGTGTCCTCACTCCCCATGTGAACACTCCCCGTGTGAACACTCCCCGTCTCCTCACTTCCCGTGTCCTCTCTCCCCGTGTGAACACCCCCCGTGTCCTCTCTCCCCGTGTGAACATTCCCCGTGTCCTCACTCCCCGTGTCCTCGCTCCCCGTGTGAACACTCCCCGAGTCCTCTCTCCCCGTGTGAACACTCCGCATGTCCTCTCTCACCGTGTCCTCTCTCCCCGTGTGAACACTCCCCGTGCCTCACTCCACGTCTGAGCACTCCCCAAGTGAACACTCCCCGTGTCTTCGCTCCCCGTGTCCTCACTCCCCATGTCCTCACTCACCATGTGAACACTCCCCGTGTGAACACTCCCCAAGTGAACACTCCTCGTGTCCTCGCTCCCAGTGTCCTCTCTCCCCGTGTCCTCTCTCCCCGTGTGAACACTCCACATGTCCTCTCTCCACGTGTCCTCACTCCCCATGTCCTCTCTCCCCGTGTGAACACTGCCCGTGTCCTCTCTCCCCGTGTCCTCACTCCCCATGTCCTCTCTCCCCGTGTGAACTCTCCCCGTGTCCTCTCTCCCCGTGTGAACTCTCCCCGTGTCCTCTCTCCCCTTGTGAACTCTCCCCGTATCCTCTCTCCCCGTGTGAACACTCCCCCTGTCCACTCTCCCCGAGTGAACACTCCCCGTGTCCACTCTCCCCGTGTCCTCACTCCCAATGTCTTCTCTCCCCATGTGAACTCTCCCCGTGTCCTCTCTCCCCGTGTGAACTCTCCCCGTGTCCTCTCTCCCCGTGTGAACACTCCCCGTGTCCTCTCTCCCCGTGTGAACACTCCCCGTGTACTCACTCCCCGTGTCCTCTCTCCCCGTGTGAACACTCCCCGTGGCCTCTCTCCCTGCGTGAACATTCCCCGTGTCCTCACTCCCCGTGTCCTCTCTCCCCGTGTGAACACTCCCCGAGTCCTCTCTCCCCGTGTGAACACTCCCCATGTCCTCTCTCCCCGTGTCCTCTCTCCCCGTGTGAACACTCCCCGTGCCTCACTCCACGTCTGAAACACCCCCAAGTGAACACTCCCCATGTCCTTCGCTCCCCGTGTCCTCACTCCCCATGTCCTCACTCCCCGTGTGAACACTCCCCGTGTGAACACTCCCCAAGTGAACACTCCTCGTGTCCTCGCTCCCCGTGTCCTCGCTCCCCCGTGTCCTCACTCCCCGTGTGAACACTCCTCGTGTCCTCGCTCCCGTGTCCTCTCTCCCCGTGTCCTCTCTCCCCGTGTGAACACTCCCCATGTCCTCTCTGCACGTGTCCTCACTCCCCATGTTCTCTCTCCCCGTGTGAACACTCCCCGTGTCCTCTCTCCCCGTGTCCTCACTCCCCATGTCCTCTCTCCCCGTGTGAGCTCTCCCCGTGTCCTCTCTCCCCGTGTGAACTCTCCCCGTGTCCTCTCTCCCCGTGTGAACTCTCCCCGTGTCCTCTCTCCCCGTGTGAACACTTCCCGTGTCCTCACTCCCCGTGTCCTCTCTCCCCGTGTGAACACTCCCCGTGGCCTCTCTCCCTGCGTGAACACTCCCCGTGTGAACACTCCCCGTGTCCTCGCACCCCGTGTCCTCACTCCCCATGTCCTCACTCCCCGTGTCCTCACTCCCCTTGTGAACACTTCCCGTGTCCTCACTCCCTGTGTGAACACTCCCCGTGTCCTCACTCCCCGTGTGAACACTCCCCGTGTCCTCGCTCCCTGTGTCCTTGCTCCCCGTGTCCGCGCTCCCCGTGTGGACACTCCCCATATCCTTACTCCCCATGTGAACACTCCCCATGTCCTCACTGCCCGTGTCCTCACTCCTTTTCTCCTCACTCCCCATGTGAACTCTCCCCGTGTCCTCGCTCCCCGTGTGAACACTCCCCGTGTCCTCGCTCCCCGTGTCCTCACTCCCCGTGTCTTTACTCCCCGTGTGAACACTCTTCATGTGAACACTCCCCGTGTCCTCACTCCCCGTGTCCTCACTCCCCGTGTCCTTGCTCCCCATGTCCTCTCTCCCCGTGTCCTCTCTCCACGTGTCCTCACTCCCCGTGTTCTCGCTCCCCGTGTCCTCTCTCCCCGTGTCCTTACTCCCCGTGTCCTCTCTCCCCGTGTCCTCACTCCCCGTGTACTCACTCCCCGTGTCCTCGCTCCCCGTGTGAACTCTCCCCGTGTCCTCTCTCCCCGTGTGAACACTCCCCGTGTCCTCTCTCCCCGTGTGAACACTCCCCGTATCCTCACTCCCCGTGTCCTCTCTCCCCGTGTGAACACTCCCCGTGGCCTCTCTCCCTGCGTGAACACTCCCCATGTGAACACTCCCCGTGTCCTCGCTCCCCATGTCCTCACTCCCCGTGTGAACACTCCCCGTGTCCTCACTCCCCATGTGCTCACTCCCCGTGTGAACACTCCCCGTGTCCTCACTCCCCGTGTCCTCACTCCCCGTGTGAACACTCCCCGTGTCCTCTCTCTCCGTGTCCTCACTCCCCGTGTGAACACTCCCCATGTCCTCTATCCCCGTGTGAACACTCCCCGTCCCTCACTCCCCGTGTGAACACTCCCCGTGTGAACACTCCCCGTGTCTTCACTTCCCGTGTCCTCACTTCCCGTGTCCTCACTCCCCGTGTCCTCTCTCCCCCTGTCCTCACTCCCCATGTGAACACTCCCCGTGTACTCACTCCCCGTGTCTTCACTCCCCGTGCCCTCACTCCCCATGTGAACACTCCCGTGTACTCACTCCCCGTGTCCTCACTCACCGTGTCCTCACTCCCCCTGGCCTCACTCTCCGTGTCCTCGCTCCCCGTGTCCTCTCTCCCCGTGTGAACACTCCCCATGTGAACACTCCCCGTGTCCTCGCTCCCCGTGTCCTCTCTCCCCGTGTGAACACTCCCTGTATCCTCTCTCCCCGTGCCTCACTCCACGTGTGAACACTCCCCGTGTCCTCGCTCCCCATGTCCTCTCTCCCCGTGTCCTCACTCCCCGTGTGAACACTCCCCGTGTCCTCGCTCCCCGTGTCCTCACTCCCCATGTCCTCACTCCCCGTGTGAACACGCCCCGTGTACTCGCTCCCCGTGTCCTCACTCCCCGTGTGAACACTCCCCGTGTCCTCACTCCCTGTGTTAACACTCCCCGTGTCCTCACTCCTCGTGTCCTCACTCCCAGTGTGAACACTCCCCCTGTCCTCACTCCCATGTCCTCGCTCCCCGTGTCCTCACTCCCCATGTCCTCACTCCCCTTGTGAACACACCCCGTTTCCTCGCTCCCCGGAACCTCACTCCCCATTTCCTTACACCCCGTGTGAACACTCCCCGTGTCCTCACTCCCCGTGTTCTCGCTCCCCGTGTCCTCACTCCCCGTGCCCTCGCTTCCCGTGTGGACACTCCCTGTGCCTCACTCCCCGTGTCCTCACTCCTCGTGTCCTCACTCCCATGTCCTCACTCCCCGTGTCTTCACTGCTCGTGTCCTCACTCCCCGTGTGAACACTCCCCGTGTCCTCTCTCCCCGTGTCCTCTCTCCCCGTTTGAACATTCCCCGTGTCCTCACTCCCCGTGTCCTCTCTCCCTGTGTGAACATTCCCCGTGTCCTCACTCCCCGTGTCCTCTCTCCCCGTGTGAACATTCCCCGTGTCCTCACTCGCCGTGTCCTCTCTCCCCGTGTGAACACTCCCCGTGTCCTCTCTCCCTGCGTGAACACTCCTCGTGTGAACACTCCCCATGTCCTCGATCCCCGTGTGAACACTCCCCGTGTCCTCTCTCCCCGTGTCCTCTCTCACCATGTCCTCGCTCCCCGTGTGGACACTCGCCGTATCTTTACTCCCCGTGTGAACGCTCCCCGTGTCCTCGCTCCCCGTGTGGACACGCCCCGTGTCCTCGCTCCCCGTGTGGACACTCCCCGTGTCTTTACTCTCCGTGTGAACACTCACCATGTGAACAATCCCCGTATCCTCTCTCCCCGTGTCCTCGCTTCCCGTGTCCTCTCTCCCCGTGTGAACACGCCCCGTGTACTCGCTCCCCGTGTCCTCACTCCCCGTGTGAACACTCCCCGTGTCTTTACTCCCTGTGTGAACACTCCCCGTGTACTCACTCCTCGTGTCCTCATTCCCCGTGTGAACACTCCCCGTGTTCTCACTCCCGTGTCCTCGCTACCCGTGTCCTCACTCCCCCTGCCCTCACTCCTCGTGTCCTCACTCCCCAAGTGAACACTCCCCGTGTCCTCGCTCCCCGTGTCCTCACTCCCCGTGTCCTCGCTCCCCGTGTCCTCACTCTCCATGTCCTCACTCCCCGTGTGAACACACCCCATGTCCTCACTCCCCGTGTGAACACACCCCGTGTCCTCACTCCCCGTGTCCTTACTCTCCATGTGAACACTTCCCGTGTGAACACTCCCCGTGTCCTCTCGCCCTGCGTGAACACTCCCCATGTTCTCGCTACCCGAGTGAACACTCCCCGTGTCATCACTCCCCGTGTCCTCACTCACATGTCCTCGCTCCCCCATGTCCTCTTCCCCATGTCCTCACTCCCCGTGTCCTCACTCCCTGTTCCTCACTCCCTGTGTCCTCACTCCCCCATGTGAACACTCCCTGTGTCCTCACTCCCCGTGTGAAACACTCCCGTGTCGTCACTCCGCGTATCCTCACTCCCTGTGTGAACACTCCCCGTTTCCTCTCTCCCTGAGTGAACTCTGCCCGTGTCCTCACTCCCCGTGTGAGCTCTCCCCGTGTCCTCACTCCCGTGTCCTCGCTCCCCGTGTCCTCACTCCCCGTGTCCTCTCTCCCCGTTTCCTCGCTCCCCGTGTCCTCGCTCCCCGTGTCCTCACTCCCCGTGTGAGCTCTCCCCGTGTCCTCACTCCCCGTGTCCTCACTCCCGTGTCCTCACTCCCCGTGTCCTCTCTCCCGTGTCCTCACTCCCATGTCGTCTCTCCCCGTTCCTCGCTTCCCCGTGTCCTCGCTCCCCATGTGAACACTCCCCGTGTCCTCTCCCCGTGTCCTCGCTCCCCGTGTCCTCCCTCCCCGTGTCCTCGCTCCCCGTGTGAACACTCCCCGTGTCCTCTCTCCCCGAGTCCTCACTCTCCATGTGAACACTCCCCGTGTCCTCTCTCCCCGTGTGAACACTCCCCGTGTCCTCACTCCCCATGTCCTCCCTCCCCGTGTCCTCCCTCCCCGTGTGAACACTCCCCGTGTACTCGCTCCCCGTGTCCTCCCTCCCCGTGTGAACACTCCCCGTGTACTCGCTCCCCATTTCCTCACTCCCCGTTTCCTAGCTCCCCGTTTCCTCGCTCCCTGTTTCCTCGCTCCCCATGTCTTCGCTCCCCGTGTGATCACTCCCCGTGTCCTCACTCCCCGTGTCCTCACTCCCCGTGTGAACACTCCCCGTGTCCTCACTCCCCGTGTCCTCTCTCCCCGTGTCCTCACTCCCCGTGTCCTCTCTCCCCGTTTCTTCGCTCCCCATTTCTTCGCTCCCCGTGTCCTCTCTCCCCGTGTCCTCACTCCCCGTGTAAACTCTCCCCGTGTCCTCTCTCCCCGTGTCCTCGCTCCCCGTGTGAACACTCCCCATTTCCTCACTCCCCATGTCCTCACTTCCCGTGTCCCCTCTCCCCATGTGAACACTCCCCATTTCCTCCCTCCCCGTGTCCGCGCTCCCCGTGTCCTCGCTCCCCGTGTCCTCACTCCCCGTGTGAACACTCCCCGTGTGAACACTCCTCGTGTCCTCGCTCCCCGTGTCCTCTCTCCCCGTGTCCTCTCTCCCCGTGTGAACACTCCCCATGTCCTCTCTGCACGTGTCCTCACACCCCATGTCCTCTCTCCCCGTGTGAACACTCCCTGTGTCCTCTCTCCCCGTGTCCTCACTCCCCATGTCCTCTCTCCCCGTGTGAACTCTCCCCGTGTCCTCTCTCCCCGTGTGAACTCTCCCCGTGTCCTCTCTCCCCGTGTGAACTCTCCCCGTGTCCTCTCTCCCCGTGTGAACACTCCCCCTGTCCTCTCTCCCCGTGTGAACCCTCCCCGTGTCCTCTCTCCCCGTGTCCTCACTCCCCATGTCCTCTCTCCCCGTGTGAACTCTCCCCGTGTCCTCTCTCCCCGTGTGAACTCTTCCCGTGTCCTCTCTCCCCGTGTGAACACTCCCCGTGTCCTCACTCCCCGTGTCCTCTCTCCCCGTGTGAACACTCCCCGTGTCCTCTCTCCCCGCGTGAACACGCCCCGTGTCCTCACTCCCCGTGTCCTCTCTCCCCATGTGAACACTCCCCATGTCCTCACTGCCCGTGTCCTCACTCCTTTTCTCCTCACTCCCCGTGTGAACTCTCCGTGTCCTCGCTCCCCGTGTGAACACTCCCCGTGTCTTTACTCGCCGTGTGAACACTCTTCATGTGAACACTCCCCGTGCCCTCGCTCCCCGTGTCCGCGCTCCCCGTGTGAACACATCCCGTGTCCTCACTCCCCGTGTCCTCACTCCCCGTGTCCTTGCTCCCCATGTCCTCTCTCCCCGTGTCCTCTCTCCACGTGTCCTCACTCCCCGTGTCCTCGCTCCCCGTGTCCTCTCTCCCCGTGTCCTCACTCCCCGTGTCCTCTCTCCCCGTGTCCTCACTCCCCGTGTACTCACTCCCCGTGTCCTCGCTCCCCGTGTGAACACTCCCCATGTCCTCTATCCCCGTGTGAACGCTCCCCGTGCCTCACTCCACGTGTGAACACTCCCCGTGTGAACACTCCCCGTGCCTCACTCCATATGTCCTCACTTCCCGTGTCCTCGCTTCCTGTGTGGACACTCCCTGTGCCTCGCTCCCCGTGTCCTCACTCCTCGTGTCCTCACTCCCCATGTGAACACTCCCCGTGTGAACACTCCCCGTCTCCTCACTTCCCGTGTCCTCTCTCCCCGTGTGAACACCCCCCGTGTCCTCTCTCCCCGTGTGAACATTCCCCGTGTCCTCACTCCCCGTGTCCTCGCTCCCCGTGTGAACACTCCCCGAGTCCTCTCTCCCCGTGTGAACACTCCGCATGTCCTCTCTCACCGTGTCCTCTCTCCCCGTGTGAACACTCCCCGTGCCTCACTCCACGTCTGAGCACTCCCCAAGTGAACACTCCCCGTGTCTTCGCTCCCCGTGTCCTCACTCCCCATGTCCTCACTCACCATGTGAACACTCCCCGTGTGAACACTCCCCAAGTGAACACTCCTCGTGTCCTCGCTCCCAGTGTCCTCTCTCCCCGTGTCCTCTCTCCCCGTGTGAACACTCCACATGTCCTCTCTCCACGTGTCCTCACTCCCCATGTCCTCTCTCCCCGTGTGAACACTGCCCGTGTCCTCTCTCCCCGTGTCCTCACTCCCCATGTCCTCTCTCCCCGTGTGAACTCTCCCCGTGTCCTCTCTCCCCGTGTGAACTCTCCCCGTGTCCTCTCTCCCCTTGTGAACTCTCCCCGTATCCTCTCTCCCCGTGTGAACACTCCCCCTGTCCACTCTCCCCGAGTGAACACTCCCCGTGTCCACTCTCCCCGTGTCCTCACTCCCAATGTCTTCTCTCCCCATGTGAACTCTCCCCGTGTCCTCTCTCCCCGTGTGAACTCTCCCCGTGTCCTCTCTCCCCGTGTGAACACTCCCCGTGTCCTCTCTCCCCGTGTGAACACTCCCCGTGTACTCACTCCCCGTGTCCTCTCTCCCTGTGTGAACACTCCCCGTGGCCTCTCTCCCTGCGTGAACATTCCCCGTGTCCTCACTCCCCGTGTCCTCTCTCCCCGTGTGAACACTCCCCGAGTCCTCTCTCCCCGTGTGAACACCCCCCATGTCCTCTCTCCCCGTGTCCTCTCTCCCCGTGTGAACACTCCCCGTGCCTCACTCCACGTCTGAACACTCCCCAAGTGAACACTCCCCGTGTCTTCGCTCCCCGTGTCCTCACTCCCCATGTCCTCACTCCCCGTGTGAACACTCCCCGTGTGAACACTCCCCAAGTGAACACTCCTCGTGTCCTCGCTCCCCGTGTCCTCGCTCCCCGTGTCCTCACTCCCCGTGTGAACACTCCTCGTGTCCTCGCTCCCCGTGTCCTCTCTCCCCGTGTCCTCTCTCCCCGTGTGAACACTCCCCATGTCCTCTCTGCACGTGTCCTCACTCCCCATGTTCTCTCTCCCCGTGTGAACACTCCCCGTGTCCTCTCTCCCCGTGTCCTCACTCCCCATGTCCTCTCTCCCCGTGTGAGCTCTCCCCGTGTCCTCTCTCCCCGTGTGAACTCTCCCCGTGTCCTCTCTCCCCGTGTGAACTCTCCCCGTGTCCTCTCTCCCCGTGTGAACACTTCCCGTGTCCTCACTCCCCGTGTCCTCTCTCCCCGTGTGAACACTCCACGTGGCCTCTCTCCCTGCGTGAACACTCCCCGTGTGAACACTCCCCGTGTCCTCGCACCCCGTGTCCTCACTCCCCATGTCCTCACTCCCCGTGTCCTCACTCCCCTTGTGAACACTTCCCGTGTCCTCACTCCCTGTGTGAACACTCCCCGTGTCCTCACTCCCCGTGTGAACACTCCCCGTGTCCTCGCTCCCTGTGTCCTCGCTCCCCGTGTCCGCGCTCCCCGTGTGGACACTCCCCATATCCTTACTCCCCATGTGAACACTCCCCATGTCCTCACTGCCCGTGTCCTCACTCCTTTTCTCCTCACTCCCCATGTGAACTCTCCCCGTGTCCTCGCTCCCCGTGTGAACACTCCCCGTGTCCTCGCTCCCCGTGTCCTCACTCCCCGTGTCTTTACTCCCCGTGTGAACACTCTTCATGTGAACACTCCCCGTGTCCTCACTCCCCGTGTCCTCACTCCCCGTGTCCTTGCTCCCCATGTCCTCTCTCCCCGTGTCCTCTCTCCACGTGTCCTCACTCCCCGTGTTCTCGCTCCCCGTGTCCTCTCTCCCCGTGTCCTCACTCCCCGTGTCCTCTCTCCCCGTGTCCTCACTCCCCGTGTACTCACTCCCCGTGTCCTCGCTCCCCGTGTGAACTCTCCCCGTGTCCTCTCTCCCCGTGTGAACACTCCCCGTGTCCTCTCTCCCCGTGTGAACACTCCCCGTGTCCTCACTCCCCGTGTCCTCTCTCCCCGTGTGAACACTCCCCGTGGCCTCTCTCCCTGCGTGAACACTCCCCATGTGAACACTCCCCGTGTCCTCGCTCCCCATGTCCTCACTCCCCGTGTGAACACTCCCCGTGTCCTCACTCCCCATGTGCTCACTCCCCGTGTGAACACTCCCCGTGTCCTCACTCCCCGTGTCCTCACTCCCCGTGTGAACACTCCCCGTGTCCTCTCTCTCCGTGTCCTCACTCCCCGTGTGAACACTCCCCATGTCCTCTATCCCCGTGTGAACACTCCCCGTCCCTCACTCCCCGTGTGAACACTCCCCGTGTGAACACTCCCCGTGTCTTCACTTCCCGTGTCCTCACTTCCCGTGTCCTCACTCCCCGTGTCCTCTCTCCCCCTGTCCTCACTCCCCATGTGAACACTCCCCGTGTACTCACTCCCCGTGTCTTCACTCCCCGTGCCCTCACTCCCCATGTGAACACTCCCGTGTACTCACTCCCCGTGTCCTCACTCACCGTGTCCTCACTCCCCCTGGCCTCACTCTCCGTGTCCTCGCTCCCCGTGTCCTCTCTCCCCGTGTGAACACTCCCCATGTGAACACTCCCCGTGTCCTCGCTCCCCGTGTCCTCTCTCCCCGTGTGAACACTCCCTGTATCCTCTCTCCCCGTGCCTCACTCCACGTGTGAACACTCCCCGTGTCCTCGCTCCCCATGTCCTCTCTCCCCGTGTCCTCACTCCCCGTGTGAACACTCCCCGTGTCCTCGCTCCCCGTGTCCTCACTCCCCATGTCCTCACTCCCCGTGTGAACACGCCCCGTGTACTCGCTCCCCGTGTCCTCACTCCCCGTGTGAACACTCCCCGTGTCCTCACTCCCTGTGTTAACACTCCCCGTGTCCTCACTCCTCGTGTCCTCACTCCCAGTGTGAACACTCCCCCTGTCCTCACTCCCATGTCCTCGCTCCCCGTGTCCTCACTCCCCATGTCCTCACTCCCCTTGTGAACACACCCCGTTTCCTCGCTCCCCGGAACCTCACTCCCCATTTCCTTACACCCCGTGTGAACACTCCCCGTGTCCTCACTCCCCGTGTTCTCGCTCCCCGTGTCCTCACTCCCCGTGCCCTCGCTTCCCGTGTGGACACTCCCTGTGCCTCACTCCCCGTGTCCTCACTCCTCGTGTCCTCACTCCCATGTCCTCACTCCCCGTGTCTTCACTGCTCGTGTCCTCACTCCCCGTGTGAACACTCCCCGTGTCCTCTCTCCCCGTGTCCTCTCTCCCCGTTTGAACATTCCCCGTGTCCTCACTCCCCGTGTCCTCTCTCCCTGTGTGAACATTCCCCGTGTCCTCACTCCCCGTGTCCTCTCTCCCCGTGTGAACATTCCCCGTGTCCTCACTCGCCGTGTCCTCTCTCCCCGTGTGAACACTCCCCGTGTCCTCTCTCCCTGCGTGAACACTCCTCGTGTGAACACTCCCCATGTCCTCGATCCCCGTGTGAACACTCCCCGTGTCCTCTCTCCCCGTGTCCTCTCTCACCATGTCCTCGCTCCCCGTGTGGACACTCGCCGTATCTTTACTCCCCGTGTGAACGCTCCCCGTGTCCTCGCTCCCCGTGTGGACACGCCCCGTGTCCTCGCTCCCCGTGTGGACACTCCCCGTGTCTTTACTCTCCGTGTGAACACTCACCATGTGAACAATCCTCGTATCCTCTCTCCCCGTGTCCTCGCTTCCCGTGTCCTCTCTCCCCGTGTGAACACGCCCCGTGTACTCGCTCCCCGTGTCCTCACTCCCCGTGTGAACACTCCCCGTGTCTTTACTCCCTGTGTAAACACTCCCCGTGTACTCACTCCTCGTGTCCTCATTCCCCATGTGAACACTCCCCGTGTTCTCACTCCCGTGTCCTCGCTACCCGTGTCCTCACTCCCCCTGCCCTCACTCCTCGTGTCCTCACTCCCCAAGTGAACACTCCCCGTGTCCTCGCTCCCCGTGTCCTCACTCCCCGTGTCCTCGCTCCCCGTGTCCTCACTCTCCATGTCCTCACTCCCCGTGTGAACACACCCCATGTCCTCACTCCCCGTGTGAACACACCCCGTGTCCTCACTCCCCGTGTCCTTACTCTCCATGTGAACACTTCCCGTGTGAACACTCCCCGTGTCCTCTCGCCCTGCGTGAACACTCCCCATGTTCTCGCTACCCGAGTGAACACTCCCCGTGTCATCACTCCCCGTGTCCTCACTCACATGTCCTCGCTCCCCATGTCCTCTCTCCCCATGTCCTCACTCCCCGTGTCCTCACTCCCTGTTCCTCACTCCCTGTGTCCTCACTCCCCATGTGAACACTCCCTGTGTCCTCACTCCCCGTGTGAACACTCCCCGTGTCGTCACTCCGCGTATCCTCACTCCCTGTGTGAACACTCCCCGTTTCCTCTCTCCCTGAGTGAACTCTGCCCGTGTCCTCACTCCCCGTGTGAGCTCTCCCCGTGTCCTCACTCCCCGTGTCCTCGCTCCCCGTGTCCTCACTCCCCGTGTCCTCTCTCCCCGTTTCCTCGCTCCCCGTGTCCTCGCTCCCCGTGTCCTCACTCCCCGTGTGAGCTCTCCCCGTGTCCTCACTCCCCGTGTCCTCACTCCCCGTGTCCTCACTCCCCGTGTCCTCTCTCCCCGTGTCCTCACTCCCCATGTCGTCTCTCCCCGTTTCCTCGCTCCCCGTGTCCTCGCTCCCCATGTGAACACTCCCCGTGTCCTCTCCCCGTGTCCTCGCTCCCCGTGTCCTCCCTCCCCGTGTCCTCGCTCCCCGTGTGAACACTCCCCGTGTCCTCTCTCCCCGAGTCCTCACTCTCCATGTGAACACTCCCCGTGTCCTCTCTCCCCGTGTGAACACTCCCCGTGTCCTCACTCCCCATGTCCTCCCTCCCCGTGTCCTCCCTCCCCGTGTGAACACTCCCCGTGTACTCGCTCCCCGTGTCCTCCCTCCCCGTGTGAACACTCCCCGTGTACTCGCTCCCCATTTCCTCACTCCCCGTTTCCTAGCTCCCCGTTTCCTCGCTCCCTGTTTCCTCGCTCCCCATGTCTTCGCTCCCCGTGTGATCACTCCCCGTGTCCTCACTCCCCGTGTCCTCACTCCCCGTGTGAACACTCCCCGTGTCCTCACTCCCCGTGTCCTCTCTCCCCGTGTCCTCACTCCCCGTGTCCTCTCTCCCCGTTTCTTCGCTCCCCATTTCTTCGCTCCCCGTGTCCTCTCTCCCCGTGTCCTCACTCCCCGTGTAAACTCTCCCCGTGTCCTCTCTCCCCGTGTCCTCGCTCCCCGTGTGAACACTCCCCATTTCCTCACTCCCCATGTCCTCACTTCCCGTGTCCCCTCTCCCCATGTGAACACTCCCCATTTCCTCCCTCCCCGTGTCCGCGCTCCCCGTGTCCTCTCTCCCCGTGTGAACACTCCCCATTTCCTCCCTCCCCGTGTCCTCACTCCCCGTGTCCTCTCTCCCCGTGTGAACGCTCCCCATTTCCTCCCTCCCCGTGTCCTCACTCCCCGTGTCCTCTCTCCCCGTGTCCTCGCTCCCCGTGTGAACACTCCCCGTGTCCTCACTCCCCGTGTCCTCACTCCCCGTGTCCTCGCTCTCCGTGTGAACACTCCCCGTGTCCTGACTCCCTGTGTCCTCACTACCCGTGTGAACACTCCCCGTGTCCTCGCTTCCCGTGTCCTCACTCCCTGTGTGAACACTCCCCGTGTCCTCGCTCCCCGTGTGAACCCTCCCCGTGTCCTCTCTCCCCGTATCCTCTCTCCCCGTGTCCTCACTCCCCGTGTCCTCACTCCCCGTGTCCTCACTCCCCGTGTCCTCTCTCCCCGTGTCCTCACTCCCCGTGTCCTCATTCCCTTTGCGTATTTTCCAGAGGAGGGTGCTCTGATTAAACTTCAGGTGCTGGAAGCCTGACTGATTTTTAATATCTCCTCCACACCAGTCCATAGTTACTGAGGCCAATTGTAGTATCTCAACTATGCCCCATCTTAAATTAGCTAACGCAGAACAGTCTTACTGGGGGGGAATATTAACCCCCCAGTTTGGGCCGGAGAGGGGCAGAGCGGGCGTTAATTTGTTAAAAATCTGAAACCCGACCCCAACCCGCTCTGGAGAGGTGGGTCAGTAATTGAAATATGCTAATGAGGCTGCGAGCCTCAGATTTTAGCAGCCACGTGGTGTTAACGGCTGTGGGCGGGATTTCCCAGGGCTGCGGACACCAGCCAGCTAAAGGGAGGCGCGAACGGCCGAATCCAGCAGGTGATTGCTTTTCCAGCACAGCTTGTGCGCCAGAAGGAACAGGAGTGCTTCCCCGGCCACCTAAGCTGATCTGCCGCAATCGGCCTCCCTCCCCGCAATCCGGCAATGCCCCGCCCCCTTCCCCCCTACCCCCGCGATTCGATGCACCCCGATCTCCAGGCAGACCGGTGATCCGATGCTCCCTCCCCCCCCCCCCGCGATCTCCTCCCTCCTCGCCGGTCCCGCGCTGTGGCCTTCTAGCACAGGCCTTCACTCCATACAGCCGGTCAGTCTCTGTCTGGCTGGCAGCCGGCCGGGAAACGGAGACAAATTGTTCAAATAAGGTCCTGCCGTTAAATTAGGCAGGTCCTCCAGGTTTCCACATTTTTGGGTTTCCCAGCCACTACAAGTACCCCCCTCTCTGAACCCAACTCCCCGTAAATATCGGGGCCATTGTTTTTTAAATATATATCTTCTTCTCTTCTTAGGCAGTCCCTCGGAACCGAGGATGACTTGCTTCCACATTAAAAATGAGTTCTCAGGTGACTGATGAGTCCAATGCGGGACCTACAGTCTCTGTCACAGGTGGGGCAGACGGTGGTTGAAGGGGCGGGTGGGTGGGGTGCTTGGGCTGACGTGCGCTCCTTCCGCTGTTTGCGCTTGGCTTCCGCTTGCTCCCGGCGAAGACACTCGAGGTATTCGGCGCCTTCCCGGATGCTTCTCCTCCACTTTGTGCGGTCTTGGGCCAGGGATTCCGAGGTGTCGGTGGGGATGTTACACTTTTTCAAGGAGGCTTTGAGGGTGTCCTTGAAGCGTTTCCTCTGCCCACCTGGGGCTCTCTTGCCGTGTCGGAGCTCCGAGTAGAGCGCTTGTTTTTGGAGTCTCGTATCGGGCATGCGGACGATGTGGCCCGTCCATCGGAGCTGATCGAGCGTGGTCAAAGCTTCGATGCTGGGGATGTTGGCCTGAGCGAGAACTCTAACGTTGGTGCGCCTGTCCTGCCAATGGATTTGCAGGATCTTGTGGAGGCAGCGTTGGTGGTACCTCTCCAGTGCTTTGAGGTGCCTGCTGTACATGGTCTATGTCTCTGAAGCATACAGGAGGGCAGGTATCACTACAGCTCTGTAGACCATGAGCTTGGTGCTGGGTTTGAGGTCCTGGTCTTCAAACACTCTCTTCCTCAGGCGACCGAAGGCTGCACTGGCACACTGAAGGCGGTGTTGGACTTCGTCATCGATGTCTGCCCTTGTTGACAGTAGGCTCCCGAGGTATGGAAAGTGGTCCACGTTGTCCAAGGCACTTGTTGTGGATTTTGATAATCGGGGGCAGTACTGTGTGGTGGGGGCAGGTTGTTAGAAGACCTTCGTCTTACGGATGTTTAATGTAAGGCCCATGCTCTCGTACGCTTCGGTGAAGGTGTTGACGGTGATTTGGAGTTCGACCTCCAAGTGTGCGCAAACGCAAGCGTCGTCTGCATACTGTAATTCGACGACAGAGGATGGGATGACCTTGGATCTGGACTGGAGGCGGCGGAGGTTGAACAGTTTCCCGTTTGTTCTGTAAATTAGCTCCACTCCAGCGGGGAGCTTACAAAAAACTCGCGACCTAAAGAACAGATGGTGGGTGGAGAAAGCGTAGGAGATCCAGCAGCTAGCCGACAACCACGACGTACGTGGATTCTTTAGCGCGGTCAAGACCATCTACGGCCCAAGCACCCAAGGTCCTACCACACTGCGGGCCAAGAACGGAGAGGTACTCATCAAGGACAGGGAGGCAGTCAGTGCCCGCTGGAAGGAGCACTTCGAAGATCTCCTTAACCGAGAGTCTGTCTTGGACATGAGTGTCCTCAACTCCCGCCACCACCTCAGCACAACCCCAGCCCGGCAAGAGGTTGAAAAGGCCATCCGACAACTGAAGAACAACAAGGCCTCAGGAGCAGATGGAATCCCCGCCGAGGCACTAAAGCATGGCAGAGAAGCACTACTGGCACGAATTCATGAACTAATTTCTCTTATCTGGAAGGAGGAGAGCATGCCAGGAGATCTCAGAGACGCCGTAATTGTGACCATCTTCAAGAAAGGTGACAAGTCCGATTGCGGTAATTACAGAGGAGTCTCCCTGCTGTCTGCCACAGGGAAAGTCATCGCAAGAATCCTCCTCAATCGCCTTCTCCCAGTGGCTGAAGAGCTCCTCGCAGAGTCGCAATGCGGATTCCGCCCACTGAGGGGCACAATGGACGTGATCTTCACCGCACGTCAATTACAAGAAATATCTATCTATCTATATATATGTTTTCGGATTACCCTGACCGATATCTTTGCCCAGTGACGGGGCAGAAGTTCACATTATCCTTTAACCTCAGACAGAATACTTTGTGCTGAAGTGTTTAGACAATATCAAAAATCCCCAGCGATCAGATTTGTTCCCAGATACCTGACTGCAACTTCCTTATGACAGATGTCAGGAATTCTGCATAGACTTCAAGAAAGGGAAGCAATCGGCTGAGAGGTCAGGTCTTGACCTTAGAAAGTTGTACCTTTATTTTTCAAAAGGTTAAGATTTCTTGCTTTTGTGGAGACCTCCAGTTGTCTTACTGTTCCTAAAATGAGCTCTCATTAGCTATTGCTCGTGGTTAGCACTGGTGCCTCACAGCGCCAGAGACCCGGGTTCAAATCTGACCTCGGGTGACTGTCTGTGTGGAGTTTGCACATTCTCCCCGTGTTTGCGTGGGTTTCCTCCGGGTGCTCCGGTTTCCTCCCACAGTCCAAAAATGTGTGGGTTAGGTTGATTTGGCTATGATAAATTGACCCTTAGTGTTAGGGGGGATTAAATATGTGGGGTTATGGGGATAGGATGGGATATGTTAGGGGGAATTAAATACGTGGGGTTACGGGGGTAGGGTGGGATATGTGTACTGTGGGGATTAAAGCAGGGACAGGGTACTGGATTTGGATGATCAGCCATGATCGTATTGAATGGCGGAGCAGGCTCGACGGGCCGAATGGCCTACTCCTGCTCCTAGATTCTATGTTTCTATGTTTCTATCTCTGCCTCTTCCTGTCAGCACCTGCTGAGGCTGGATTACACCAACAGCCACTCATTTCATGCCCTGGCCATTGTCCCATTGAGCTCCAAGGAAACTTTGGTTCATTCTTGAAGTGTTTCGGCATATCCTCGGAAGAACAGATTCCATGTGGACAATAGGGTCAAGTTGGTCACTGAGACACAGGCCAGAATTTTGTTTACCTGGGCGGGCCGGGTGCGGGCGGTCGCTGTGGCGGGTCGCAACCCCGCTGTTGATTCCATCCCACTCCTCAGGTTAACTTTGCGTCAATGGGGCCTGTTCCGCCCACCCTGCGTGTTACCCGGCCCTATTAAATGGTGCGGGTCTGATGACGTCATCGATGACTAGTGTTTTCAGCCGGGATATTTAAAGGAGCCGTGACCACAGTGCATTTGAAGGTTCATCTCGGAGTGTGCAGGCAGCACATTGCACAATTGGACTGCTGGAAGAGTGCCAAACATGACACCCAGGTTCTCTGATGACTCCCTCCATATGCTTGTGGAGGGAGTCAGAGCACGCAGGGAGGTCCTCTTCCCTTCTAATGGGCGGAAGAGACCTCCCCAGGAGACCAAAAGAGCCTGGCTCCAAATAGCAGAGGAGGTGAACAGCAGGGATGTGGTCAGGAGGACCTGGGTGCAGTGCCGGAAACATTTCAATGATCTCATTAGATCAGGAAAGGTGAGTACAAGGTCACACTCAACTTCATCCTGCTGTGCCTCTCATCACATCCCCATCACTCTGCCTTCCCAAGCTTACTCCTGCACATCAATACTCACACCAGACATAAGTGCACCTAGCACCAGCGCAGAGACGCACACCTCGGTGGGTCCCACGCGAGACAAAGTAGTGTTGTCACCGGGTGTCTCATAACTCACAAGTGAGCAAGAGCAGATGGTGGAGACAGGGACAGCAGTGGAGACTCCTCGATGGAGAATGCAGGACACTCCCAGCTCTGCTTAGCTGCATGCAGACGCTGAGCCTCGGGGGGCATCCAGAAAGAGGGGGATCCTGGAGGTGCAGGAAGAAGTGCAGGAGGCTCTGACAAGTTTTATGACCGCGATGTCTGCAAATGTGCAGAGAATGGAGGAGTCCATCTCCAACATGAGCACTACCATGTCGCAGGCGATGGCGATTGTAGGCTCTTCCATGGAAAGGATGGCCACCTTCATGGAGCACATAATCTCTATGGAGAATAGATGGAAGAGGCTCGTAGACCTCCTCTCTAGGAGGGATGTCAACGTGGATGTGGGTCCTCATGGCCCCACTGCTGTGCAGCAAGGTGCTCTCCAACTCCTTGCTAGCAGGGAAGTGTGGGTGGCCCATGAGAGGGATGATGGCGAGAGGGGACATGGAAATGGGGGCTCCTCTCAAAACGCTTAGACTTCTCCCCCATTGCCACCATCTCAGTCAGAGCCCCAGATGGCTCCTCAGATCGCGATGGCCGAGTCTGCCCCTGCACAGTCGCAGGAGGAGCAGACTTTGGTGGGAGCATCAGAGGCTCCAAAACCCAGAGGACGGCCACCAAGAGTGTCTAAGCAGTCGAGCAGGGAAGTGAGCAGGCAGCCTCTACCTCTGCTGAAGCCACAGGGGTAACACCTCGTAGAAGCACGCAGAAGAGAAAGATGAAACACTAGTAGATTCACAAGGGTAGCCACTTGAGTGTTTTATTCAATGTTTCTGTAAAGTTTCCGTTAGTGTGATGTCACACATAAAAATCTTTATTTTCATCATTGGACAAATTTGTGTGCACCTTTGGAAGTGGCTTAGTGAGTTGGAGTGAATGGTGAGACATAACGTTACCTCCAGCAATGGTGGTCAGTGTGAAAGGAATGGCTTGGTCATTGTAGGGATGCTTTATGGTGTTGCCATGGTGTGGTGCCAACCTGGCACAGCATTTGGCAGCCATATGGGTGAACTGCGTAAAGTTAAGTAAATGTGGACATGATGAGCCCATCCCTGGCTTCTCGGACAGCAATATGCTTGGGTGCTGGTGGGATCTGGACCGCTGGTTGCTCCTCCTCCTCCACGTCTTCCAGCTGATGCTCCTCCTCCTGCTCTTCCTCCTCTGAAGAGGCTGTGCGCTCAGAGCCTTGCTCCTCATTCAGCGCTAATCCTCACTGCTGCGCTGTTTTGTGCAGGACGCAGCAGACCACGACGATTCTGGAGACACTGGCTGGTGCGTACTGAAGGGCTCCTCCAGATCTGTCAAGGTATCTGAAGCGCATTTTCAGCATGCCTATTGTCTGATCTATGACACATCTGGTGGAAATGTGGCTTTCATTGTATCTCTCCTCGGCCTCAGTACTTGACCTCCTCAAGGGTGTCATGAGCCATGTCTTCAGTGGATAGCCCTTGTCTCCAAGCAGCCAGCCGGAAAGTCTGTTTGGAGGAGCGAAGAGCTGAGAGAGGTTGGACTGGCGCAGGATGAAAGAGTCATGGCAGCTGCCAGGGAATTTGGCACAAACATGCATGATCTTCCTATGGTCGCAGACCAGCTGCACATTGAGGGAGTGGAAGCCCTTGCAGTTGACAAAGACTCCTGGGTGATGATGGAGTGCCCTGATGGCCACATGTGTGCAGTCGATGACGCCCTGCACCGTGGGAAGCCAGCCAGAGCAGCAAAGCCGAGTGCCCGCTCAGTAACACTGGCTTCATCAGTGGCAAAGTTGATATAATGGGCTGACTTGTCAAAGATGGCATCGGTGACCTGTGTGGTGCATCTGTGGGCGGCCGACTGCGAGATGCTGCAAATGTCTGCTGCAGATCCCTGGAAGGAGCCTGAGGTGAAGAAGTTGAGGGAGCTGGTGACTTTGACAGCCACTGGTAAGGCGTGTCCACCAGGTCGTCTGGGCTGCAGGTCTTGCTCCAGCAATCTGCAAATGTCTGCGACAACCTGGTGCGATAGCCTGAGCCTCCTTTGGCACTGCTGCTCTGTCATGTTGAGGAAGCTCATCCTCTGCCTGTATACCCTGTGTTGGGGGTATCACCTCCGGCGTGGTGCAGCCCTGCGCTGATACCCTCTGTCCTATGGAGCATCAGGTGGTTGAGGAGATGGTTGGAGGTGTTGTTATTGGTGCTGCTGGTGTGCCTGGTGCTGCTGGTATTGGGGCTCATCGTGGTCCGATTCTGAGGACCAAGGTGAGACAGTATAAACAGCACCCATGCTGATGGAATAGATGACAGGTAAAGTAGAGATGACAGAAGCAATCTGTCAATGGTGAGAGAGGTTCCACCAATGAGGTGAGACTGGATGCCGACGTTGCTGGAAACACTTGCAGCCTCTAGAAAGCTAAATCTGTGCTGACAATGCAGTCAGCAACAGCATCTGCCTGAGGAAAGTGATCAGCTGTGAGGTGGGAGTTTTTATTGTACTTTTCATGCTGTCAACTGATCAGCTGGATCAATGGCCACTCAACTTCCACCTCAGGTTCACAGACGTGGTTCCCGAGCTGCGTGATTCCCGTGGTCATGCAGAGAAATTTGAAAGGTAGGCTTAAAAAGGCACTTAAGAGTCTGACAAGTACCTGATAATGATTTAAATTAGGTCGCCCGCTTCTGCCGTTCGGTTCGCTGCTGCGCTGACAAACGCGCCCGAGGGAAAGGCACGTGGGGGTGGGATAACGGCGGGTTCCTGACCTGCTCCAAGATATTTCAAATTTCCCACCCGACCCACCTCCAATCGCACCCTCGTGGACCCCAGAAAACTCCGGCCATAATCACAGCTTTTGAAGATGGAATCTAAATGGATGCCGAGATGGTCTGCCACAAACTGTTGCAAAGACACACCATCCTTGGGGACATTAATATGGTTTGCTCTGTGCTGAACATATGCTTTCAGTTACTGACTGTAATTTTATATTATATATGTAAACATGATTTGGCTGACGGATGCAGACTTTGAGCTCATTTGACAAGTAGCTGCTGCAAAGTGACACCTGGTCTGTCTGTTCCGTGCTTCCTAAGTTCTCCAGTAGAACCACATCAACATCAATTGTCAGGGCAGCTGACATGCTTCTCTTCCGCCCGACTTCCCAGCGTAAGATCTGTGGAGTTCTTGCTCCGAGACTTGAATACCACTCCCATCTGGCGAGTCTCTACTAACGGTGTCAGTCGTGGCTCAGTTGGTTACACTTTATTTGCCTCTGAGTCAGAAAGTTGTGGGTTCAAGTCCCACTCCAGAGACTTTAGCACATAATCCAGGCTGACACTCTAATGTGCATCCATGACTTCCTTCGCCCCACCATTGGCAGGTGTGCCTTCAGCTATCTGGATCCTAAGCTCTGAAATTACATCTCCATCTCTCTCTCCTCCTTTAAGATGTGCCTTAAAACCTACCTCTTTGACCAAGCTTTTGGCCACCTGTTCTAATATCTCCTTGTGCGACTTGGTGTCAGTTTTTGTTTTATAACGCGCCTGTGAAGTACCTTGGGACGTTTTACTACATTAAAGGTGCAAGTTATTGTTTTTGAATTGGAATGAAAGGGAAAATTCAGCAATGTTGTGCTCCCAGTGGAGAACCATATTTGAAGGGAATGCAGGTTGGAAAATCTGGGCAGTAATGTTCTAGCTTGATCTTGGACTTGTGTTTCTTTCATATTCGCTGCTGGGAGGCTGGGATCTTTCTCAAGACTCTTCGCACTTCCTCCTATCATGCTCGCGCTTTCCCCAGAACTGTGAAACTCCTTACCCCTCAGATTTCCCTTCCAATGTTAGCTTGCTTTACTGGTAGCACTCTCGCTTCTGAGTCAGAATGTTATGCGGTCAAGCCCACATAGTCTCGGCTGTGTAGCACTGAGAGAGTGCTGCACTGTCAGAGGTGCCGTCTTTCAGATGAAACGTTAAGCCAAGGTTCCACCTGCCTGTTGAGTTCCCCGTTAAAAAAAACCTCACGGCACTTTTCAAAGACGAGGAGGGAGTTCTCTCGGAGTCTTGGCCAATATTTATCCCTCAACCAACATCACTAAAACAGAGCAACTGTAAATAGTCTCATTTTCTGTTTATGGGATCTTGCTGTGTGCAAATTGGCTGTTGCATTTACCTACAAAACAACAGTGACTACACTTCAAAAGTAAAGCACTGGCTGTGAAACGCTTTGGAGCATCTTGAGGATGAAAGGTGCGATATAAAAGCAAGTTCTTTCTTCTACTATCATTCGGCTTTCAAACCCCAAGCTTGATATCACGTAGCCACTGCTTCCTGTCTCATCCCATTTCTAAGTGTCAGCTTGGCTCAGTTGGCAGCACTTCCATCTCTTATTCAGCAGGTTGTGGGTGTGAAAGCTGAACCTTGTTTAAACATCTTGCACGCAGTGATGGAGAAGCTTCCTGTTATAATTGATGCTGCCTCGATAGGCCTTTCGCGGCTCACACATCTGATTGCTGAATTGCTAATGGAATGCGTATTGGCAGCAATCCCGCATGAACTGCGATGTCTTGTCAGGTGCAACAGTGACCAGAATGCTTTAGTGTACGTGCAAAAAAATGATGCGGCTCCTGCACGACCCTCACCTTGTTCTTCTGCCATTGTCAGTTACAGTTCAATAGCTGACATCGAACAGCTCAGAGCAAATTGCCAGTGACTAAAATGCAATTTGTTAAGGAGTACTCGCCCTCCTCCTCCCCCCTCCATTCCAGCATAACCTAACCTTTGACCTCACCCTATAACCTTTGGCATTGCCAGCTCATGGTGATTTTTGATGTCCATTCTTTAAATTGCATTATGGGGGTGTTTCCCCCTTTACTTCGGGATCTTGAGTAAAGCTCCTCAGTGTGGACAGCAAACGTGGGGGGCGGGGGGGGGGGAATACATGGAGGAGGTCCAGGTTAGGCAGGGAGAATGTTTATCAATGCTAAATAATTTCTGGAGTCAGTGTACCATCACCTTTCAAAGTGATAAATAAAAACTAGGGGGCAGGGGTCGAAATTTCTTGCGCCCTGCTCCACCGCTGGAAGTGTGTTGGGGCAGGACTTCCGCCTACCCACAGTCCTGGCGTTGAACCGAATCATAGAATGATACAGCACAGAAGGAGGCCATTTGGCCCATCGTGCCTGTGTTGGCTCTTTGCAAGAGCTCTCCGATCAGTCCCACTCCCCCGGTCTTTCCCCATAGCCCCGCAATTCTTTTCCTTTTCAAGTATTTATCCAATTCCCTTCTAAAAGTTACTATTGAATCTGCTTCCACTGTCCTTTCAGGCCGCGCGTTCCAGGTCACAACCCGCTGCGTAAAATACATTCTCCTCATTTGCCCTCTAGCTCTTTTGCCAATGACCTTAAATCTGTGCCCTCTGGTTAAACCAATCCTGGGGAGGGAGTCATTTACATAAAGGGAGTGGATGTCCCCAGCTCAGTTGCATTGCTCCCTGGGCTTCTGCTTTGCAAGGGGCCAGCAATAGTGGAGCAAATTCCTGCCACTGTGTTCGAAAGATGCCTGGCTGGATAGAGTGGGTTGTTCATAAAAGAAAAATTACCTGCTACTACAGAAGGTTGTTTTTTGCTTGATGTGTCAAGCTTTGGACGGCATTTGGAAAATTTTACAAACGGTTTGGCCAACAGGTAAATCCTATTTTTCTCCCCTTTTCCCCCTCCTCCTGCCCCAAAGACCTGAGCTTCCGGTCGCCTGTCACTTTAATTCTCCGCCCCACTCCCACTCTGACCTCTCTGTCCTTGGCATCCTATAATGTTCCAATGAAGTCCAATGTAAGCTCAAGGAACAGCACCTCATCTTTCGATTAGGCACTCCGGACTCAACATCGAGTTCAACAATTTCAGACCATAATCTCTGCCCCCATTTTTTCACACGGCAGCTGTTGATGATTCTGCCATTCCCATTTACACCTCGTCTAGACTCATCTTTTATTTCTTTACTTGTCCCATTAACATCTCCTTTTGCCTTGCACCATCATCCCTTTTGTCATTTAGTCTCTCCTGCCTTCCAACCTATCACAGACCTTCCCTTTTGTTCTTTCCTCCCCTCCCCCCCTTTCCTGCCCCTGCGCTAGTTTAAAATCTGTTACATCTCTAACTTGTTCCAGTTCTGATGAAAGGTCATCAACCTGAAACGCTGACTCTGTTTCTCTCTCCACAGATGCTGCCTGACCTGCTGAGTATCTCCAGAATTTTCTGCTTTTATTTCAGATTTCCAGCATCCGCAGTATTTTGCTTTAGTCTTGCCTATTCTCCATGTGTGAGGCTATCAATGCTTTGTTTTGATACTGTATAGGAAGAGTCAACAAAAGTACATTGATATTAGATGGATACTTAGGTGGGAGGAGCAGCTTGCATCAAGCCCACCCGGGACAGTGACCAGAGTTACCCACTAACCCAGGACAGTGACCAGAGTTACCCACTAACCCGGGACAGTATCCGGAGTTACCCACTAACCCGGGACAGTGACCAGAGTTACCCACTAACCCGGGACAGTGGCCGGAGTTACCCACTAACCCGGGACAGTGGCCGGAGTTACCCACTAACCCGGGACAGTGACCAGGAGTTACCCACTAACCCGGGACAGTGGCCGGAGTTACCCACTAACGCGGGACAGTAGCTGGAGTTGCCCACTAACCCGGGACAGTGACCAGAGTTACCTACTAACCCGGGACAGTGACCGGAGTTACCTACTAACCCGGGACAGTGGCCGGAGTTACCCACTAACCCGGGACAGTGGCAGTAGGTACCCAGCTTAGTTAAGCCAGTAACTATGGGTGCCTAATTTATCTGGGACCGTAGCGGTAGCTCTCAGCTCGCCCAGTGTAGTGGCAATAGGCATCTAACTAACCCGAGACAGTGGCAGTGCTCAATATCTAGGAAGATACTTGTGTGAAAGGGGCAGCAACACTTAATAATCTCCACTTGTGTTGCTTAAATTAAGATCTTGCCATTTATTTTGGCATAATTTGTTAATCGACATGCTGGACAGTTCCAGAGCTGTGAGGGTGACCCTGCTGTATTATTGATCCTCGACCTCCTTGCTCCTCTCTGCGGTCTTCGACACCGCCTCTCCTCCATGGTCCAGCCCAGTTTGACTGCCCCTCGCTTGGTTCCACTCTTACCTATCCGACCTTGCCAGAGCACCTCCAACGGTGTTACTTCTGGAGTCCCTTAAGGATCTATCCTTGCCCCCCTTTCTCTTCCTCATCTACATACTGCCCTATGGTGGCATCATCCACAGACATGAGGTCAGCTTCCACAAGTACACTGATGTCACCCAGCTCCACCTCTCTCGACACCTCCACTGTCGCTGTGTGGTCAGACTTTGTCCAACATCCAGTCTTGGATGAGTCGCATTTTCCTCCAGTTAAACATTAGGAAGACTGAAGCCATTGTCTTCGGCCCCCACCTCCACACAATTGTCACTGACTCCATCCCCCTCCCTAGCCACTGTCTCAGGCTGAACCAGACTGTTTGCAATCTCGGTGTCCTTTTCCAAATCCGATGTTATCATTTGATCTCTGTAATATTTCTCCTCCCTCCCCGTTGCCCCTCCCACAGCCTACCTGCTGCTGAATCCATTATCCAACCCTTTCTCACCTCCAAAGTCGATTACTCCAATGCTCTCCTGGCTGGCCTCCCATCCTCCATCCAAAACTCCGCAGTCCATGTCCTATCCTGCACCAGGTCCCACTCACCCATCACCCTTGTGCTTGCTGGCCTACATTGGCTCCTGGTCCCCCAATAGTTGATGTTCACAAACATACACTTTCCTGCAAGGGCTACTAGGTAGTGATCAGAACTGAGAGCCCTGACTGATTTTAACCCTCTCTGGTAGAGGGGTGTGGAGCCAATTGTGGTACACGCGATTGCCATTTTGGATGAGAACGGCTGACTCACCGAGCACCGAGCAATGACCCTCTGGCCAGTGCGTGGCTCACTTACACACCAGGTGGTGCACGAATCAATTGAGGTACCAGAGGAGGTTGTGGAGGATTCCATGGTACCGAGTGTGGTGAATCTGGAGGGCAGTTTCACTTTCATCATAATGGTGCATGAGGACAGAGACTCTTGAGAAGGGAACTTGGCAGTGCAGTGATGATATCTGTGTTGTTAGTTTCTGGTAATCTGATCTTTTGCAGTTAAGTGCTTGCTTGTGGCCAAAGCTAAGTGAAAACGGTCTAAATCTAATGAGATGTAAACAGAAAGCCGCAGGAGATGACGTAAATGCACTGAGACTAGACTTGTTCATGCATTAACGCTACTGAGATGGATGAAGTGAAGTATTACTTTATCGACAGTGGAAGATTATGTGTCAAGCACTCTCACCTCCAATTCAAAAGCCCCACTTCAGGACATGAGCTCATAATTCAGGCTGACACATCAGTGCAGTGCTGAGGGAGCGCTGCACTGTCGGAGGTGCCGTCTTTCAGATGAGACGTAAAATCCCGTCTGCCCTCTCAGGTGGATGTAAAAGATCCCATGGCAGTATTTCAAAGAAGAGCAGGGAGTTCTCCTGGTGTCCTGGCCAACAGTTATCCCTCAACCAACACCATTAAAACAGATTATCCAGTAATTTATCTCATTGCTGTTTGTGGGAGCTTGCTGTGCGCAAATTGGCTACAGCGTTTCCTACATTACAACAGTGAATACACTTCAAAAAGTACTTCATTGGCTGTGATACACTTTGTGACGTCCCGAGGACATGAAAGGCACTATATAAATGCAAGTTCTTTCTTTTTCTTTCTGATGAATTTTAAATTTGGGTCAGTAAATAGGTGAAGACGTTTTGACCAGAACAGTGTTATAAATTCGCCAGGATTCAGCCTGAGATGATTCATTTTCAACAACCGTTCTCCCTACTCTGCCTCTTGCTCCCAATGACTGTCATTTTCAGATTTAAATCCAATTAGTTTATTTACTTTACAATGGGAAATAGGAAAAGAAAAAATAGCAAAGAAGCTTCCCCTAGTTTTTTTCTGTCTTCTCCTGAGAAACAGAGAAGATAGGAGCAGGAGTAGGCCATTCGGCCCTTCGAGCCTGTTCCGCCATTCAATGCGATCATCGCTGATCATCCAAATTCAGTACCCTGTCCCTGCTTTCTCCCCATAGCCCTTGATCCCCTTAGCCTTAAGAAATATATCTAACTCCTTCTTGAATATATTTAATGAATTGGACTCAACAGTCTTCTGTGGTAGAGAATTCCACAGGTTCACCACTCTCTGGGTGAAGAAATTCCTCCTCATCTCAGTCCTAAATGGCTTACCCCTTATCTTTAGACTGTGACCCCTGGTTCTGGACTCCCCCGCCATCGGGAACATCCTTCCTGCATCTAGTCTGTCTAGTCCTGTTAGAATTTTATAAGTTTCAATGAGATCCCCTCTCATTCTTCTAAACTCTAGCGAATACAAGCCCAATCGACCCAATCTCTCTTCATACGTCATTCCTGCCATCCCAGGTATCAGTCTGGTGAATCTTCGCTGCACTCCCTCCATGGCAAGAACATCCTTCCTCAGATAAGGCGACCAAAACTGCACACAATACTCAAGATGTGGTCTCACCAAGGCCTGGTACAACTGCAGCAAGACATCCTTGCTCCTGTACTCGAATCCTCTCGCTGTGAAGGCCAACATACCATTTGCCTTCTTAGCCGCCTGCTGCACCTGCATGCTTAGCTTCAGTGACTGAAGCACAAGGACACCCAGGTCTCGTTGCACTTCCCCTTTTCCCAATCTATTGCCGTTCAGATAATAATCTGCCTTCCTGTTTTTGCCACCAAAGTGGATAACCTCGCATTTATCCACATTATACTGCATCTGCCATGCATCTGCCCAATCACCCAACCTGTCCAAATCATCCTGGAGTTTCTCTGCATCCTCCTCACACCACACACGCCCACCCAGCTTTGTGTCGTCTGCAAACTTGGAGATATTACATCGAGTTCCCTCGTCTAGATCATTAATATATATTGTGAATAACTGGGGTCCTAGCACCGATCCCTGCGGTACCCCACTAGTCACTGCCTGCCACTCGGAAAAAGACCCGTTTATTCCAACTCTTTGCTTCCTGTCTGCCAACCAGTTTTCTATCCAAGTCAGTACCTTACCCCCAATCCCATGTGCTTTAACTTTGCACGCTAATCTCTTATGCGGGACCTTATCGAAAGCCTTCTGAAAGTGCAAATACACCACATCCACTGGTTCTCCCTTATCTATTCTACCAGTTAAATCCTCAAAAAATTCCAGTAGATTAGTCAAGCATGATTTACCTTTTGTAAATCCATGTTGACTTTGTCCGATCCTGTCACTGTTTTCCAAGTGCTCTGCTATTACATCTTTTATAATGGACTCTAGCATTTTCCCCACTACCGATGTCAGGCTTACCGGTCTATAATTCCCCATTTTCTCTCTACCACCTTTTTTAAATAGTGGGGTTACATTAGCTACCCTCCAATCCATGGGAACTGTTCCAGAGTCTATAGAATTTAGAAAGATGACCTGCAATGCATCTATTATTTCTAGGGCCACTTCCTTAAGTACCCTAGGATGTAGATTATCAGGCCCTGGGGATTTATCGGCCTTCAATCCCGTCAATTTCCCTAACACCATTTCCCTGCAAATACTGATTTCATTCAGTTCCTCCCTCTCATTAGACCCTATGTTCCCCGACATCTCTGGGAGGTTATTTGTGTCCTCCTTTGTGAAGACAGAACCAAAGTATGTATTTAATTGGTGACGTAATAAAGACTCACTACGCACTTGAACATAAAGCAAGGCTTTAATCAACTTGTAACAAAACATGGAGGTCTAGTTAGCAGTCACTAGCTTCCTGTTTCCAGATTGTCTCTGCCCAAGGTGGGCCCATGCCTGAGTATTTATACTCCCTGGATGGCGCCCCAGCTGGCCGCCCAGTAGTACTTCCTGAGTTGTTACTTGCGATTTATGACATTCTTCCTCCCTAAAAAGTTTGGAAGTCCAGTCTTCCTTTAACGGACTAGGCGGACCAGAAATAGCCGCAGACGTTTAGCTCTCTGCTTGTGACTGGAAGGCACGTCTCCCCGGAACGTGTCCTGGTCCCTGGGTCGCTTGGCCCGTACCGGTAAGTCAGTAGAGTCCGCGTCATCTTGATCATCCTGTGGAGGACTGGGAATATCATGACTCCGGGTGCGGGTCCCCACAGGTGCTGAGCTGGCCTCATCCCGGGTCGTGGCTGGAGATTGTCCGGCGTCCTGGTTTCGGGTGGCCATCCTACGGGGAGCGTCCAGCTCCCTGAGTTGATCCGGTAGCGTTGCCGGCAGGTCCCCCGATGTCCCAGGTGGGGTGTCATTTTCATAGGGGTGCGGAGTGTTGATATCATTATCGGGGATCCTTCATCATTCGGGCCCGTGTGACCGGTTGGGCAGGGAGCCAGATCTCGGAGCGAGACGGTGGTCTCCCGGCCATCAGGGTACCGTACGTGCGCATACGTGGGGTTTACCTCCGTTAACTCCACCTCGTCAACGAGAGGGTCGTTTTTGGCAGACCGGACGAACCTCCGGAGTAGCACCGGGCCTGGAGCCACCAACCATGACGGTAGAGACGTCCCATGTGTAGAGCGACGCCGGAATTTGAAGAATCGCTCATGAGGCGTGACATTAGTAGATGTGGAGAGAAGAGACCTGATAGAGTGTAACGCGTCGGGGAGCACCGTTTCCCACTGCTGGTCCGGCAGGTTGCGTGACCTTAGTGCCAGACGGACAGCGTTCCAGATGATGGCATTGTATCGTTCAACCTGTCCGTTACCGATTGGGTGATATGGTGTCGTCCTACTTGAGGCGATTCCCCGTTGGGAGAGATAACTTTTAAGATCAGTGTGGATAAAATTGGCCGTCCCGCAAAGGGAAAAGACCTGATCGAGGCATTTAATTACCGTAGAGGTAAGCATATTAGGGCAGGGGAAGGCGAAGGGAAAGCGTGAATACTCGTCCACCATCATAAGTAGGTAGGTGTTCCTTGTCGACGAAGGCAATGGCCCTTTAAAGTCTATGCTGAGCCTCTGCATAGGCTGCATTGCATGTATGAGCAAGCCATCTGATGGGCGAAAGAATTGTGGTTTCAATTCTGCACAAATCCTACAGGAGGAGCATGTTTTCTTTACGTCCTCGGTTGAAAATGGTAGATTTTTGGAGCGCACAAAGTGCAACATGCGGGTCACACCAGGATGGCATAAGTCCATATGCAAATCCGCCAGAGTCGACGTTGACATTGAGGAGCAAAATGCCCGTGTGAAGGTATCTGGGGCCACGTTCTGTTTGCCGGGTCGGTAACAGATAGTATATCCAAAGGCAGCCAGCTCCATCCTCCAGAGTTGAATTTTATTATTTTTGATTTTCGTGCGCCTCCGGTTATCCAACATGAAGGCCACAGAGCGCTGGTCAGTTATAAGCGTAAAATGACGCCGAGCAAGAAAATGACCCCATTGGCGTACAGCCTCGATGATGGCCGTAGCCTCCTTCTCGACGGGGGGGTAATGGAGCTCGCTACCCTGCAAGGTTCTGGATAGGAATGCCACGGGTCGGCCACCTTGATTCAAGGTAGCGGAGATCGCCACCTCCGATGCATCGCATTCGACCACAAAAGGAAGATTTTCGTCAATGGAGCGAAGCGTGGCTTTCTCCAGCTGTCGTTTGAGGAGGTTGAAGGCAGAAATAGCCGTAGCTTCCAATGGAAAAGACTTCGCATGGAGCAGGGGCTGTATTTTATCGGAGAAGTGTGGTATACATTTTGCGTAATAAGCAAACATGCCAAGTGCCCGACGAAGAGAGCCGAGGTTCGTCGGGGGAGGGAGCTCCTGAAGTGGACGAAGTCGCTCTGGGTCCGGTTTAATAACACCGTTGCCCACCCAGTAGCCAAGAATGTTCACCGATGGCACCGATTTCACCGATTTGGATTCGTTTAACGTTAAGTGGCGACGGCGGAGTACGTCAAAAAATCTCTGAAGATTGGCTCCTTTTGATCATGGCCGGCAATAGTGATATTGTCTAAATACGGAAAGGTATCCGTCAAGTTCTCTTGCCGGACTAGGCCATCCATGGCCCGTTGGAAGACGGCCACCCCATTGGTGACCCCGAATGGAAGGCGGCGAAACTGGAAAAGCCGACCATTGGCCTCAAAGGCCGTATACTTCTTGTCGGAGTCTTGCAGTGGCACCTGATGGTACGCGCTTTTTAAATCGAAGGTCGAGAATACCTTGTATTTGGCAAGGTTGTTGACCATGTCATCTATGCGTGGCAGCGGGTAGGCATCCAGATCGGTATATAGATTAATAGTCTGCGAATAATCGATACACAGACGTTTTTTATGTTGTTTTAAGGGATTCCTCACGATGACGACCTGAGCCCGCCAGGGAGATGAACATGGCTCGATAATACCGTCGACTAAAAGGCGAGAGATTTCCGCCTCAATAAACGCTCGATCATCTTGGCTAAAGCGCCGCGATTTGGTGGCTATGGGTTTACAGCGGGGGGGAAGATTGGCAAACAGGGAGGGTTCACCGAGTAAGGCCGCCAAGAGTGCACAAAACGGCACCTTAGAAATGGTAAGCTCCAGCCTTGACCCTCCAAACTCAAAAGTGATCTTCTTGTGCTGCTTCTGGAAGTCCTGTCCCAGAAGCACATCGCTGCATAAGTTTGCGAGTACTCCGAGCCGGGTGGAGAGATACGTGCGGCCGTTGAGGATGAGGTTGACCAGACAGAAGCCAGAAGAATTGGTGGTCAGAGTCGTCAGAGCCATTGCAATCTCCCTGTCCGAGGGATATATGTGCAGTTTTAACCTGTTGACAGCCCGCTTACTAATGAAGCTGTCAGAGCTGCAGGAGTCGATTAGCGCGCTTAGAGTGTGCCCATTTACTGAAACCTTCGTGGCTGCATGGGACAAACTTTGGGGAAAAACAGCCGTGATGGGAGGAGGGGCAATTTTCCCTTTGGCAACTGTAGCCTTAACAGTAGTTCTTGGGGGAGGAGCAGCTCCATAGATAGCAGCTGTGAAGCTAACAGGAGCTCTCGACCGGTATACTTTAGAGGAGCGGCCTTTCTTGTTAGCAAAGGCCCGTGACTGGCATACCTTGGAAAAGTGTCCTTTCTTGCTGCAATGATTGCAGGTCACATTACGAGCCGGGCAAAATTTTCTGTGATGGCACGCCCCTCCACAAAAGAAACACTTTCTTCCTGATTGCCAGGATGCTGCTAGGGCGGGGTCGTCATCAGCGAAGGCCTCTAGGGTAGGGTCGTCGTCCGTTAGAGTAGAGTCAACATCAGTGGGGGCATCCGCCCGAGACCTACCGAAAGACTCATTAAAGGAGATAGCCGCCGCCCGTGCACGTGGTGGGAGATAAGTGTCTGCATTTTTCTTGGCCAAGTCCAAGGAACACGCCTGGTCATAAGCAGCCCGTAAATTGAGGGTTTTATTTTCCAGCAGGCGCTGACGTATAAAAGGGGACGCGATTCCATTGATAAAGGAATCGCGGATTAGTTCCTCTTGATACTGTTCAGCTGAAACTGCTTTAAGGTTACAATCCTTGCTGAGCCTGCGAAGTTTCTGGAGAAATTCATCGAGTGATTCCCCAGGCTGCTGCCGAGTTGTGGCCAGTAGGTGTCGAGCAAAGATTTCATTTGGGGACTTGACATATAGCTGCTGTAAGATTTCGATAGCAGTGTCATAGTCTATACAGTCCTCAATATAATCATACACATGAGGAGACACGTAGTTGATAAGCATTCGTAACTTATTAGGGACATCCGCCCCACATTCTTCAAGAAAGTTGCTAAAGGTACGAAACCAATGCTTCCATACCTTTGCTGCCGCAGGTGCATTCGGGTCCAGGTCGAGACGAGCGGGTCTAAGGAGTTTTTCCATGATGGATCAGTTTCTTGCCCAAGTTCCCTTCTGTGGTTCGAGTTGCAGCTGGTTGTTCCGAATCACCCAAAGCGTGGAGACGATATCAAGTTGATTAAATTGACGTAATAAAGACTCACTACGCACTTGAACATAAAGCAAGGCTTTAATCAACTTGTAACAAAACATGGAGGTCTAGTTAGCAGTCACTAGCTTCCTGTTTCCAGATTGTCTCTGCCCAAGGTGGGCCCATGCCTGAGTATTTATACTCCCTGGACAGCGCCCCAGCTGGCCGCCCAGTAGTACTTCCTGAGTTGTTACTTGCGATTTATGACAATTGGTCTGCCATTTCTTTGTTCCCCATTATAAATTCCCCTGATTCTGACTGCAAGGGACCTACGCTTGACTTCACCAATCTTTTTCTCTTCACATATCTATAGAAGCTTTTACAGTCAGTTTTTATGTTCCCTGCAAGCTTACTCTATTTTCCCCCTCTTAATTAATCCCTTTGTCCTCCTTTGCTGAATCCTAAACTTCTCCCAATCCTCAGGTTTGCTGCTTTTTCTGGCCAATTTATATGTCCTCTCCTTGGATCTTATGCTATCCCTAATTTCCCTTGTTAGCCACGGTTGAGTCACCTTTTTTGTTTAATTTTTATGCCAAACAGGAATGAACAAATTCTGTAGTTCATCCATGCGATCTTTAAATGTTTGCCATTGCCTATCCACCGTCAACCCTTTAAGTAACGTTCCCCAATCCATCCTAGCCAACTTGCGCCTCATACCATCATAGTTTCCTTTATTTAAATTCAGGACCCTTGTCTCTGAGTCAACTACTTCACTCTCCATCTTAATGAAGAATTCTATCATATTATGATCGCTCCTCCCCAAGGGGCCACGCACATCAAGATTGCTAATTAATCCTTTCTCATTACATAATACCCAGTCTAAGATGGCCTGATCTCTAGTTGGTTCCTCGACATATTGGTCCAGGAAACCATCCCGTATACACTCTAGGAATTCCTCCTCCACAGTATTGTTACTAATTTGGTTAGCCCAATCTATATAAAGATTAAAGTCACCCATGATAACTGCTGTGCCCTTATTGCACACGTCTCTAATTTCCCATTTAATGCCATCCCCAACCTCAGCATTACTGTTTGGGAGTCTGTATACAACTCCCACTAACGTTTTCTGCCCCTTGGTATTTCTCAGCTCTACCCATACAGATTCCACATCATCAGAGCTAATATCTTTCCTTACTATTGTGTTAATCTCCTCTTTAACCAGCAATGCTACCCCACCTCCTTTTCCTTTTTGCCTGTCCTTCCTGAATATTGAATCCCCCTGGATGTTGAATTCCCAGCCTTGGTCACCCTGGAGCCATGTCTCCGTAATCCCAATTATATCATATCCGTTTACATCTATTTGCGCAGCTAATTCATCCACCTTATTACGAATGCTCCTCGCATTAAGACACAGAGCCTTCAGGCTTGTTTTTTTTAACACTCTTAGACCATTTAGAATTATTGTTTACTGTGGCCATGTTTGATTTACACTCTTGATTTCTCTGCCTTCCACTTTTGCTTTTCTCCTTCCTGTCTTGTGTTTCTATCCTTGCTTCCCTTTCCTCTGTCTCCCTGCGCAGGTTCCCAACGCCCTGCCATTTTAGTTTAAACCCTCCCCAACAGCACTAGCAAACACTCCCCCTAGGACATCGGTCCCAGTCCTGCCCAGGTGCAAACCGTCCAGTTTGTACTGGTCCCACCTCCTCCAGAACCGGTTCCAATGTCCCAGGAATTTGAATCCCTCCCCCTTGCACCATTCTTCTAGCCACGTATTCATCTGAAATATCCTTATATTTCTACTCTGACTAGCACGTGGCACTGGTAGCAATTCTGAGATTACTACCTTAGAGGTCCTATTTTTTAATTTACCTCCTAGCTCCCTATATTCAGCTTTTAGGACCTCATCCCATTTTTTACCTATATCGTTGGTACCTATATGCACCACGACAACTGGCTGTTTACCCACCCCCTCCAGAATGCCCTGCAGCCGCTCCGAGACATCCTTGACCCTTGCACCAGGGAGGCAACATACCATCCTGGAGTCTCGTTTGCGGCCGCAGAAACGCCTATCTATTCCCCTTACAATAGAATCCCCTATCACTGTAGCTCTCCCGCTCTTTTTCCTCCCCTCCTGTACAGCAGAACCACCCATGGTGCCAGGAAGTTGGTTGCTGCTGCCTTCCCCCGATAAGCCATCCCCCTCAACAATATCCAAAGTGGTATATCTGTTTGAGAGGGGGATGGCCACAGGGGACCCCTGCACTACCTGCCTGTGCCTACTACTCTGCCTGGTGGTCACCCATTCCCTTCCTGCCTGTGCAGCCTTTACCTGCGGTGTGAACAACTCATTAAACGTGATATCCACGATGTCCTCAGCATCGCGAATGCTCCAGTATGCATCCATTCGCAGCTCCAGTGCCGCAATGCGGTCTGCCAGTAGCTGCAGCTGGATACACTTCCTGCACACATGGTCGTCAGGGACACAGGAAGTGTCCCTGATTTCCCACATAGCGCAGGAGGAGCATACCACGGGGCCGAGCTGTGCTGCCATGACTTACCCTTTAATTAATTTAAATTAAATCAAATCAATACCACCAATTACACTACAATTAAATGTTATACTCAAGGGCCCTTGTTTACCAGCACTCCCCGCTACACAACAGAGACCTTAGAAACTATAACCACAAAATTAAGACCTTCTAAACTTTATAAACTATTAACCTTAACTGTCAAACTATAGAGTAGTATAAATACTCACCTGGCCGTACTCACCCAATCAGCTGCTTCCTCTTGCCTGCGTCACTTTTTGAATCGTGACCTGGATCTTTCTTGGTTGAATAAACGACCAAAAGTCGCTGCCTGGGCTCATTCATCAAGAAAGGCCAATAAAGGTGAGGCAGCAGAGATAGCTGGCACCCATGGAACTCGACCCTAACTGGAGTCAGCACCTTTAGGAGAGGAACAGCAGCAACAACTTGTATTGATATAGCACATTTAAGATAGTAAAATATCCCAAGGCGCTTCACAGGAGCGTTATAAAACAAAATTTGACATCGAGCCACATAAGGTGACAGTAAGACAGATGACCAAAAGCTTGATCAAAGAGGTAGATTTTAAGGAGCACCTTAAAGAAGCAGAGGGAGGTAGAGAGGCGGAGAGATTTAGGAATGAAATTCCGGAGCTTAGGACCTAGGCAGCTGAAGGCACGGCCGCCAATGATAAGCGATAAAAATCAGGGATGTGCAAGAGACCAGAATCGGAGGAGCGCAGTATTCTCACAGGGTTGTAGGAGATTACAGAAATGGGGCAGGGGGTGGGGCGGGGCAGGGGTGGGCTGAGGCCATGGAGGGATTTGAAAACAAGGATGAGAATTTAAAAATCGAGGTGCTGCCAGACCGGGAGCCAATGGAGGTCAGCGAGCACAGGCACGATGGGTGAACGGGACCAGGTGCGAGTTAGGATACGGGCAGCAGAGGTTTGGTTGCGCTCAAGTTAGAATCATAGAATGCAATCAAGTTTAGACGAGCAGACTGAAAAAACAAGACCTGCGTGCTCTACATAACTGAGAGCCACCAGCAGAAGTCATAAAAGTGACCACAATCAAAGCTGTTAGCAAAACACAGGGGATTGAATGCTCTCCTCTCAGTAAATCACAGCAGCCAAAATCGAACGTCTCAGACAACAGATAACTTTGGGTTTTTTGCACAATCAATTGGGATCAATGTGAGGTTATTCAGAACACTCGATGCATCTCTAGGTGGCTCATAACAGCTAATTTTTCAACAATTGCTTCTTTTTATCCTCTTTTTCTGATTTCTTTTTCATTTGTGCTAGAGTTGAGAGCGGAACATTTTGGTGTCTGTGCGACAATTGTATTTAAAATGATGAGGGGTATTCCTGAAACACGGTGCACGGTATAGTGCAGATGGAGTGCTGCAGACAAAATAAAAGTGGGAGAGACTGAACACTGCACCTGCATGGACTGAACAGCGTATTACTCTCTCTCTCTCTCTGAAGCTGTAAACAAGCCCAGCATGCTTTCTGGTTTTGGGTAAGCTGACAATTACTACCCAGAGGCCCTTGCTCGATTGGTGTTTCACTGCATTCGACCAGTTTCTCGGTAGGCTATCGATCCGAAATGAATCTCGCTGTAATTCTGTTTCGATTGCATTGGCCGCACAGAAATTATTCTCCCTTTGCTGCTCATACCTTTGATCAAGTTCTGCTCTTTTACCAAGTATTCACTCTGTTAATCCAGGGCTTCAAACCCGTTCCTTTATCCATCTCACAGTTCCCGGGCGGTCCTCCTTAAAAACAGGCACTGGAAAGTCCATATCAAAAAGCTCAACATCCTTCCATAGTGCAGCCGTACTGACTACGCACCACATCACACGAGAGTTGTCAGGACTGTGTTACACAGAGTGCTGCACGGACCGAGCAGTCCACTGACACGGGGTAATTGGTCGGACTGATCTGCACAGAAGGGTATACAAATAAATATAGTTCTGCACCCCATTATCCATTTACTGTATTGGTCTCTTGCCAGATGAATTGTGTTTAAATTCAGAAGTCACGCTGCAGCCACACAGTGCCTTGGTCAGGCTGCATCAGTGTTCCTACTCTGATCACTGCGATGTCAGGGGACTGAACAGTTCCTAGCGGCAGTGCAGAGAAATCACCAGGTGTCAGTGGGGAAGAGCTGTGAGGAATGATCAGATAAATTCGGACTCTTCAGGCTCAAAAACAGAGCTTCATAATAGACTTAACAGGATAGAGAAAATTAACCCTTAACAACAAAAAAGGAAAGAACTTGCATTTCTATAGCGCCTTTCACAACCTCAGGACGTCCCAAAGAGCTTTACAGCCAATGAAATCCTTTTTAAAGTGTTGTAATGTAGGGAAACGCAGCAGCCAATTTGCACACAGCAAGGTCCCACAAACAGCACTGAGATAAATGGCCAGATCATCTGTTTTAGTGATGTTGGTTGAGAGATAAATATTGTCCAGGACACCAGGGAGAACTGCCCTGCTCTTCTTCGAATAATGCTGTGGGATCTCTTACATCCAGCCGAGAGGGTGGACAGGGCCTCGGTTTAATGTTTCATCGAAATGACGGCGCCGCTGACAGTACAGCGCTCTGTCGGTACTGCACTGGGAATGTCAGCCTGGATTATATACTCAAGTCTCTGGAGTGCTGTTGTAATCCATGACCTTTGGACTCAGGCGAGAGTGCTTCCACTGAGCCACAGCTGACACCTCATACGTTTATGGCAGCAATACTTTCCGATACACCAGGACACAGGGTCAGGGTTGCGAAGGACAAGTCTAGGACAGACACCAGGAAGTACTTTTTGACACAGTGTACAATCAGCAGCTGGGTTACCAGAAAGGGAAGATAAAACCAGCTCACTAGACTGATTTAAACCGCCAGAAGATGTAAAATGGCGAGGCGGGTATTCTAAAGGATGAGATGAAATGAGCTGATGGGCCTATCTTGTGATTTAAGCTCTTGGCTTCACTGAGTGGCAGTACAGTAAGTATTGCAATGATCATTGGAATCACCAACTGGTTGGTTTTTGTTGGAATGATGCTGCCTTTTGCTTTTGCCTTTGTGGAACTCTGTTATAGCTTGTCAGTGTACAACATCAGACAAAGGACATTGGAAAATGGTCTCAGTGAGGTTAGTAGGTCATGGGTTCAAGTCCCGATCCACGTAATCTAGACTGACACTCCAGTGCAGTACTGAGGGAGTGCTGTACTGTCGGAGGTGCCGTCTTTTGGATAAGATGTTAAACTGTGGCTCAGTCTGCCTGTTCAGGTGGACATAAAAGATCCCATGGCACTATTCGTAGAAGAATGAGGCGGTCTCCTGGTGTCGGGGCCAATATTCACCCCAACTAATACCACCAAAACAGGTATAATGATCATTTATCTCATTGTTGGTTGTGGGCCTTTGCTGTGTGCAAACTAGCTGCTGTGTTTGCCCGCGTAACAGCAGTGACTACACTTCAAACCTTATATAATTAGTAATTCATCGACTGTGAAGCACTTTGGGATCGTGAGGATGTGAAAGGCACTATATAAGTACAAGTTTTTTTTTCTTTCTTTCTTCCATAGATCTATTATCATGTTGTTCCACAGAAGATTTTACTAGTTGTTGTATTATTATAGTTAGTGGTATAGACATGGGAGGATTATTTTGGCCAAAGTGTGAAAACAGGCGCTAAATGGGTGCAGTGCTAACGAGACACGCCTGTTTGAAAGTCTGGATTTAGCACACAATTTTGGTCCTAATTGCTGATTACCATAGTTTGAACTTGCCTGGAGGTTCTAACCAGAAACCTGCAGGTTTAGCACTCAAGTGCTGATTAGATGCAATTTTGGTGGAGCAGTATATGTGGGCTCCTCGCACCCACTCTCACTGAAGGTATGGAGTGCTCTAGCTGGAACACAGTGGCAGGTTTCAGGATGGCTCAGGGACCGAGGGAGAGGGCGCACTCAGACGCGGCACTGGAGGTCCTGGTGGAGGAGGTCCAGGGGAGGAGGTCCTGTACCCACAGGGGGAAGGAGTCCCCCTCGCCCTCCTTGACCCCCTCGCCCTCCTCGCCCTCCTCGCCCCCCTCGCCCCCCTCATCCTCCTCGCCCCCCTCGCCCCCCTCGCCCCCCTCGTCCTCCTCGCCCCCCTCGCCCCCCTCGCCCCCCTCGCCCTCCTCGCCCCCCTCGCCCTCCTCGCCCCCCTCGCCCCCTCGCCCCCCTCGCCCTCCTCGCCCACCTCGCCCACCTCGACCCCCTCGCCCCCCCTCACCCTCCTCGTCCTCCTCGTCCTCCTCGCCCCCCTCGCCCCCCTCGCCCACCTCGCCCTCCTGTACTCACCTCCATTTTTAAATTAGCATCCTTCTTTTCAAATCCCTCCATGGCCTCGCCCCTCCCTATCTCTGTAATCTCTTACAGCCCCACAACCCCCCGAGATATCCGCGCTTCTCCAATTCTGGCCTCCTGAGCATCCCCGATTTTAATCGCTCCACCATTGGTGGCCGTGCTTTCAGCTGCCTCGACCCTAAGCTCTGGAACTCTATCCCTAAACCTCTCTACCTCTCTTTCCTCCTTTAAGATGCTCCTTAAAACCTACTCCAGCGGCTCGGTGTCAATTTTGTTTTATAACGCTCCTGTGAAGCGCCTTGGGATGATTTACTACGTTAAAGGTGCTATATAAATACAAGTTGTTGTTGTTGTTGTCCCTCCTGTCCCTCTCTCCTGCAGCAGCTGGTGCTGCTCTGCCTGGCCTCATGTCCTCCTCCCATTCCTCGTCTAGACCAAGGGGGACCCCTGGCAAGATGCCCATGACCAAGCACTCCCTTTCTCCTGGTGACTCCTATAAGGTGGAGTAGCACAGCACTTACTATTTTTAGATGAAGTCCTCAGAGAATTTGCAGAATAAATGTTGCTCGAGTGTTGGTGAGGTCTTGACAAAGTGTCCTAGAAAGTCTCCCGATGTGCTTCAGAGGTCCTCTTCACAGCTCCAGCTTGAAATCCACATCGACGCCTTGTTTAGTCCCAAACAGATGGTCGCAGTTAGGAGAGGGCGTTAGTTGAAGTGCTACCCACCAAAATGTCATTACAACCTTTTTAATGAGCGCTAACAGGCATTTTAAGTGGCAATCAGCCCCTTAAGGATCCTCCGGGCGGCCATTCCTAGCACATGCTTCAAATCCTTTACCAAGATGGTGTCTTGAGCGAAATGTGGGCTTAACCGACGTTTCAGCTCTCGACCCCATCTTGGCCACCTCGGAAGATCTTTAGTGCCGAAAATTGCCCCCATGACCTTGACATCATCCATCTCTTGTCAACTCAACAGACTCACTGCCTTCTTCCCCTGGAGGGGTGGACTCCACATATTCCAGCCACCCCCACTGAAGTAGTCATTCTTCATCTGTGAGCTCGTGCAGTGAGTGTTAGCAGCCACAGTGGGCACCACATCCAAGCTCATTCCTACCGTCACCTGATTTCCACACACACAGGCACTTCCAGCAGGGGCTGCTGTTTAGTGACATGTAGGGATCCTGGCCTCCATAACAGCAGTAACTTATACTTTATGACACCCCTCACATCGAAGGGCACCGCAGAGCCCTTAACATAAGGTGCAAGATGCACTGAGGGCAGTTTGAATTTACACTGAGCGTGGAAACCTATTGCCACCATGGCTATAATCAGCTCACTCCGCACAGGTGGGAGATCAGTCCTGGGCCCTCACTGGTCTCTGGCGAAGGGTCGCTACCTCAATCACTGACTCGCACTCTCTCTTTTCAGCTGCTGTGAATTTCCAGCAGTTTCCCTGTTTATTTGATCTTTTCTCCACAGCACGCTCTCTGGAGGGACACGTCTTTCTGAAAGTTGGCCTCCTTTCAGCTGCCTGCAGCTGTACTCTGCTGGTTATATCATCTAATTTGTCTTGACTTCGAACAGGGATATCACTTCTAATGATGATTCCAGTACACACGGATTAATGCATTCAAAATAACCTAAATAGATACTGTAATGGAAAATACCTCGAGGGATGTTGAGTAAGTTGCCATTAGTCAACAGTCATTTCCTCACAGTGAAGTGTTTCCAGACAACAGTATCAGTCAACCTCACAAGCAACCTGTTATGCAGCATGTACCCCTGTTATGAAACCTCTGAAATCAATCCCTTCAGTCTGTCTCTTTTTCCACGCAAGTTCACAGCTGGTTCTTAGTTGACAGAAAACATTTGGGTTGCCTCTAAAATTCAATGTTGAAACTCAAGGATACAGTTACTGAGATAGAATCATACAGCACAGAAGGAGGCCATTCGGCCCATCGTGCCTGTGCCGGCTCTGTGACAGAACTATCCAATTAGTCCCACTCCCCCCTGCTCTTTCCCCACAGCCCTGCAAATTGTTCCTTCTCACGTATTTATCCAATTCCCTTTTGAAAGTTACTGTTGAATCTGCTTCCACCACCCTTTCAGGCAGCGCAGTCCAGATCACAACAACTCACTGTGTGAAAAGAAACTCATCTCCCCCCGGTTCATTCGCCAATTAGCTTAAATCTGTGTCCTCGGGCTGCCGACCCTCCTGACAGTGGAAACAGTTTCTCCTTATCTACTTTACCAAAACCTTTCAAAATTTTGAACACCTCGACCAAATCTCCTCTTAACCTTCTTTGCTCTAAGGAGAACAATTGCAGTTTCTCCAGTTTCTCCACATAACTGAAGCCCCTCATCCCTGGTATCATTCTGTTAAATCTCCTCTACATCCTCACCAAGGCCTTGACATCCTTCCTAATGTGTTGTGCCCAGAATTGGACGCTGTACTCTGGCTGAGGACAACCAGTAATTTATAACTTCCTTGTTTTTTTATGTCTCTATTTATGAAGCCCAGGATCTCAAATGCTTTTTTAACAGCTTTATCAACGTCTTGCCACCTTCAAACTCTTGCTGGGGTACAACACCAAAGGTACCAGCAGTTCTCCAATGCTCTCTCCATTCTTCAGGGGCTATTTTCCCTACTGTAGTGCCAGTAGTTTAGGCGCTAATGTGTCTCCAAGGTGGCCAAGCTGGGGTCTTGAGCTGCAACGCCTGGTTAGTCCACCTTTAGTGCAAGATGCCACCTTGGTAAAGGAGTTTAAGCGCGTGCTAGGAATATCTGCCCCAAGGATGATTAAGCCTCTGAGCTGGTGGCTGCGACAGTGGTAGTGATTGACACAGTGCCTTGTTCCTCGGTCTGCTCCTCCTCCTCTTCCTCCTCTTCCAGTTCCTCCGAGGGGCAAGGTGGATCTTGCTCCTGGGAGCCTGCAATAATTAAGCTAGAACGGTTAGGGTGCAGTGCATGTGGCCACTATAGGAAGATGTGTGTGATGAGACCATATGGCGCTTGTGAGTGAGGATATGTTTGGGGATTAGAGATCAGGAATAGTTGTGGATATCTTCTTCTTAGGCAGTGCCTCGGAACCGAAGATGACTTGCTTCCACATTAAAAATGAGTTCTCAGGTGACTGATGAGTCCAATGCGGGACCTACAGTCTCTGTCACAGGTGGGGCAGACGGTGGTTGAAGGGGCGGGTGGGTGGGGTGCTTGGGCTGACGTGCGCTCCTTCCGCTGTTTGCGCTTGGCTTCCGCTTGCTCCCGGCGAAGAGACTCGAGGTATTCGGCGCCTTCCCGGATACTTCTCCTCCACTTTGTGTGGTCTTGGGCCAGGGATTCCCAGGTGTCGGTGGGGATGTTGCACTTTTTCAAGGAGGCTTTGAGGGTGTCCTTGAAGCGTTTCCTCTGCCCACCTGGGGCTCTCTTGCCATGTCGGAGCTCCGAGTAGAGCGCTTGTTTTGGGAGTCTCGTATCGGGCATGCGGACGAGTTGTGGATATGTAAGAAAGCTGGAGTGGCCACATACCTCTAAGCGATATGTCCCCTGCTCTGCCTGTGGCCATGGCATCTGCCACTCACCTCCCAATAACCACCAACACTGCCTCTTCAAGGGCAGTGATCTCATGGAGTCGTGCTTCCCCTGTCCCAGTCAGGTCCTGATGGTGCCTGTTATGTGCTATCTTGCCCTGGAAAATAAAGAGGGGTGAATGAGTGTATTGGCAGGTGTGCTTATGTGTGTGTGATGCTTCACATGGATGAATAGCTGTGAGATGTGTCTGAAGTGTAAGTAGTGCCTGTGAAGGATGCAATAGTGTGGGGTGTGTGCAGGTCAGTGTATAGTGGATGCAGTCTGTTGAGGTTGTGATGTTGGTGGTGGTGCAGTTATTGAGAAGTGTGTTTGTGAGATGGGATCTTACCATGACCACTCGTGTCAAGTCGTTTAATTTTTTGCAGCACTGGAGTCATGTCCTGGGGCTAGGGCTCCTGGCTGTGGCCTCCTCGGTGACCTCCTCCCACATCCGCCGCATTATTCGCCTCTGTGGCCTCCTTCCCCCCTGCGGGTACAGGACATCCCTCCTCCGCTGTACCTCCTCCACCAGGACCTTCAGTGCCGCCTCTGAGAACCTGTGAGCCCTCTTCCTCGGTCCCCTGAGCCATCCTGAAACGTTCCACCTTCAGTGGAAGTGGCTGCGTGGGGGCTACATATACTGCTCCACGAAAATTGCTCCTAAATGAGAACTAAACCTGCAGGTGTCTGGTTTAGCACCCCCAGGCATGTTTAAATCATGGTAATCAGCAATTAGCCCCAAAATTGCAGGCTAAAACCAGACTTTTAAACAGACGTGTCTTATTTGTACAGCATTCACTTAGCGTCTGTTTTCAGCCTTTCCCCAAAATAACATCCTCTATGAGCCTAGACAGTGTCTGTTGGCAGGCTCATCCATCGTGGGGGGCACCTGAGCCTGATCCTGACCTTATCTGATCAATGCACAAATGCGCTCTGCAGCAGGAATCATTGGACAATGATCAGGGGCAGGAACCTTGGCTGATTTTCCTCTTCTCCAGCCTGTAGATGTTAAGGCCAAGTGTTGCATCCTCTGTTCCAATTGAGATTAGTCAACAAAGACCAGGAATCAAACCTGGATCGTTCCTGGTCTGTGTGGCTCATTATTACACCACACTGCACACTTAGCAATTGAGGTGCTGTGCTGTTGTCATTTTCCGATGGTGGGCTAAATTTCCGATCTTGGTGCATAAAACAAAATCTTTCAGGAACCTGAATTGTTGTCCAATCTCCACCCTTTTAGCTCTTCCCATTGCTCGAGTACCATTTTGGTGCCACCGTTATTTAATTAATCAATTATGGCAGATAACACATTATGGGGGGAAAATTTGGTGCCTTAGCACCTCCCATTAGCGCCAGCAGATGACGCTAACGGGGCATTAGAGCATTATCGCTGGGGCGAGGCGAATCCAACGGCGCATGTCATATCCCGCCCCCCCTCCCCACAGCGCTGCCGCTAACAGTTATCGCCGGGAGCCTCAATGACAGGTGGATCGTGACGTCAGTAAGTGTGTAACACTCACTGAGTGCCCAATTTGCGAAATTGATTGTCGTCACTTACCTTAGCGCCTGGAGTAAACAGCGATTGGGAGAGCTGGTGTGAAGCAGCAGGAAGCCGGCTCCAGGGACGTTATTTAAAGGGTTCATCAGTAATGACTCGCAGCTGTCAGGTTAGTGGAGTTTCAGTGGTTTCTTGCCAGTTTCACATAGTGCAACAGTTTAATTCAGTAATTTCAAGGTTATTTTGTATGAGGACTGTTGTGGCAACTAAAAAGTCGCTACATCTATTCTTTAAAAATTCAAACTGCTATACTTGGTTGCATTAACAGGGGCTGTACTGGCAGTTGACCTCACCCTCCAGGATCTATGGTGGAGGGAGCGGAGGCAGTGAGACAGACTAGAACATGTGCCCAGAGGGAGGAGGAGGGCTATCTGGGCTCTCAACAGGAGGCCTTACCCTTCGAGGGTATTCTGACAGCACTTCTCCTACCTCCAATTAAGCAAGGAGCAGTGTATTAGGAGGCTCCACTTCACCAAGGAGGTGGTCACAGAACTCGGCCACTTCCTGCAACTAGACCTCCAGCCTCAGACCAGGGTGACCACGGCTCTCACAGTAGCAGTCAAGGTCACTGTTGCCCTCAATTTCTTCATCAGCGGATCCTTCCTGTCTGCAACAAGAGATATAGTTAACATCTCACAGTTCGCCGTCCATCGCAGCATCCGGGAGGTCACAGAGGCTCTCTACAGTAGGAGAAGGGATTACATTTCCTTCCCCATCACCAGAGAGAAGCAGGACGAGTGTGCATGTGGCTTTGCCAGGATAGCAGGATTCCCCATAGTGCAGGGCGCCATTGACTGCACCCACGTGGCTTTGCGGGCAGCGCATAACAATCCTGAGATCTTCTGTAACCGCAAAGGCTACCACTCACTTAATGCGCAGTTGGTGTGTGACCACAGACAGCGAATCCTCAATGTGAATGCACGCTATCCTGGCAGCAGCCACGATGCCTTCATCCTGTGCCAGACCGGTGTGCCAGCACGCTTCCAGCCACCACGTCAAGCTCGCAGCTGGCTGGTCGGAGACAAGGGCTATCTGCTCTCCAGCTGGCTCATGACTCCCCTCCGCAACCCCAACACTCCTGCCCAGCGTTCATATAATGAGAGCCATGCTGTCACCAGGAACATCATCGAGCAGACCATCGGCCTACTGAAGCAACAGTTCCACTGCCTTGACCGCTCGGGAGGAGCCCTCCAGTACTCGGCTGAGCGGGAGTCTCATTTCGTGGTGGTCTGCTGCATGCTGCACAACTTGGCCATCATGAGGGCCCAGCCCTTGCCAGCAGGGATTGTGGGACCACCTCAGGAAGAGGGAGAGGAGGAGGATGAGGATGAAGAGGAAGACGAGGAGGACAATGAGGAGGATGAGGAAGAGGAGGAACAGGAGCGAGGGAGGAGGCAGCCACTAAATCGGCATTCCGGAAGGACGGTCTGTGACCGCCTCATCAGACTGCGGTTCCAAATAAATTAAACCCCAGATCCCCGTTGCTCACCACATCCCCATCAGTCCATCCCTGTCGCAGGCCATATCACAGCGCAAAGCTGAAATGAGACGCACGACAAAAGAATCCAAAATAAATTAATAAATTTATCAACAATCAGTGAACACATATTTACAACAAAAATATTAACTATTCACCCTTGTGCAATCCCTTAGTGCCTTTGCCTGCTCTAGTGCTCCTATGAAGTGTTGGCCCAGTGGCTGCAGCAAGGCTGGTGGAAGGCTGCTGAGTGTCCGTGCGGGAGACTTCAGATGGCCTTGCAGGATGCCCTCGACCAGCTTTGGACGTGGACGTTCCGGCTGTCGACTGCACCACCTCAGCATGGGTGGCAGCAGTCTGGGCTGGCTGGATGACAGGCAGCGACAAGAACAATGGTGGAGTGGCAGTGGTGGGAGCAGGAATGCTGTCATCCTGAGAGAAGACAGCAGGTGTCTGCTCCACTGACCCACTGCCACTTCCCCGGGGGCAGCACCTCAGCATCCCTAGCAATCTGTTGGAGCACAGATTGCTGGCCTGTTGCGACACCATGCAAGCCCTGGCCGACGGTGGTAGACCCAGCCATGATGGCAGCAGTCAGAGCTTGTGTGGCATCAAGCTGAGACTGCATGAGAGCAGTCAGAGATTGAATGGCACCAACTATAGACTGCATTACAGCACTAAGACGTTGCGTTGCTTCTGCCAGTGCTGCAACGAAAGCTGCCGGTGTGGCATGAAGTCTGGGTCTCCACGGTCTCTCTGGGAGTCCACCATCCTGTGCAGACTGGAAATGAAGGGCTCCATAGTGTGCACAGAGCTCTGTGCAATGTTAGTGGTGGACTCCTCCATGCTCCTTACCATTGCCGAGAGGTTCTCGGGCACCCTTGCCACTGCACCCATCATCTCCGTGTGCATGCCCATCACCCTTCTTCTAAAGACCTCCCCATCGAGGTCCTCATTTGAGTCCTGTGCAGCAGAACTCGCACGAGAACCTGCCCTCCGGGGAGCTGGCCCCCGAGCTACCCTTTCACCCTGGCTTTGCTGCAGCCACTCGTCCCTGGTGCCTCACCCTGTGCAGATCCCGCTACTATACTAGCCTCTAAAGAACACGTAGTGCCAGTATCTGAGCTGGTGCCTGCGGGTGAGACATGCAGTGACGCAGTGTGTTCTTCCTCCTCCTCTTCTTCCGCCTCGCTCTCAACGGTGCCCTCAGGGATAGGCTGCTCAGGTGCTTGCTCATTACCTGAAAGCATAAAGACACAAGAGTCGGGTTAAGGTGAGGGGAGGGGGCAGGAAGGGAGAAATGCATGCATACAGCATGATTAGCTGGGAAGTCCAAAACGCTTGTGGGCTGAGGGGGAAGTGGGATGTGAGAAGAAGGAGTAGGGATGAGCATACTGTTGTTGTCCCCAAGGGGGTCAACATCGCCGCTGGCCACGGCACCCGCCACTTGGCGCCCAATAATCTGCAGCACTCTTTCCTCCAGCGCAGGCTGTGGTTGAGTGTCGGCTTGTCCCCCGCCTGTGCACTCCTGCTCCCTCCTGTTGTGAGCCACCTTGGCCTGCAAGAGAAAGGAAAGTGTGCGAGTGAGTGTGGAGCAATGTGTTTGGGAGATGTGCCTGCCATAGTTGAATAGCTGTCATTGTGTGCCAGGTGTGAGATGTGGGTGTGAGTGTTGGTAGGTAGAGATTGTTGTGGGGTGAGTGCTGGGGGTGTGGTGCTTTGGGCAGTGTGTGCAGACTGTGGTTCAGATGGTGGTATGTAGCATTTGTTGAAGCATTGACTCACCCTGACCACCGGAGTGAGGTCATTAAATTTCTTCCTGCACTGTGTGTGGGTCCTGGGGACCACAGTGCTGCCCGAGACCTGCTGGGCTTCCTCCCTCCACATGGTTCGGAAGACCTGCGGCGAGGGTCTCCTGCCACTTGTCGGTAGAGCACTACCCTCCGTCTCCCCACAGTGAACAGCAACACCTCCAATGTTTGATCGTAGAATCTGCGGGCTCTTACCCTGGGGCCTGGATCTGCCATGAGTACAGCTGCTTCAGTCCACCGGCTCCTTCTTCTTGTCCTGCTTCTGCTTGCTGAGGCAGCTGCACAGCCAGCAATGCTGAGGATGAGGTTCTGTAGCATCAATGACCTTCCCCTTTAAGAACTGGAAAAAGCCTGTTGCAATCATGACTTGTGATTAGACTGCACCTGATATTGGTCCACCCTTTCAGTGTAACACCAATGAGCTTGGGCTTGAAGACTTGAATTAACGGTCCAATCATTTCTTTGAGCAGTGAGCACGAATTTTGCGTGCAGTCTAAAGCATTAGCGCCTGGCACTAATTCTCCAACTTTTCTAATTATACAATGAATTTCTAGCCCTTTCGCTTCTTCTTCAGGCTTTGTGAAATGTTTTTCATTGTCAATCATTCTGCCCTCATTAAAGTGTGCTTTTGCAGCTGTCAATTCAAATTTCAAGTAAAATAATCTATTTTTAAAATACAAAAACAACTGTTTTAATATCACAGATCTCCATGAATACAGGCTGCAAGTTATTGTCATAATTTGAGAATATGATTGTGGTATCAATAGTGACAGTATCAACAACAGCAGAATCTACAGCAGCAACAGTAACAGAATCAACAGCAGTAGCAGTGTTAATATCTATGACAAGCCCTGCGAATACACAGGATCTGCTCAGACGAGGAGGAACGCGATGGACACCTACGGACGCTGAAAGACGCCCTCGTAAGAACGGGATATGACGCTCGACTCATCGATCGACAGTTCCGACGGGCCACAGCGGAAAATCGCATAGACCTCCTCAGAAGGTGAACACGGGACACAACCAACAGGGTACCCTACGTCGTCCAGTACTTCCCTGGAGTGGAGAAACTACGCCATGTTCTTCGCAGCCTTCAACATGTCATCGATGATGACGAACACCTCGCTAAGGCCATCCCCACGCCTCCACTACTCGCCTTCAAACAGCCGCCTAACCTCAAAAGTACCATCGTTCGCAGCAAATTACCCAGCTTTCAGGAGAACAGCAACCATGACACCACACAACCCTGCCACGGCAACCTCTGCAAGACATGCCAGATCATCAACACAGATACCATCATCACACGTGAGGACACCACCCACCAGGTACATGGTACATACTCATGTGACTCGGCCAACGTTGTCTACCTCATACGTTGCAGGAAAGCATGGTACATCGGCGAGACCATGCAGACACTGAGACAACGTATGAACGGACACCGCGCAACAATCGCCAGGCAGGATTGTTACCTCCCAGTCGGGGAACACTTCAGCAGTCAAGGACATTCAGCCTCGGATCTGCGGGTAAGCGTTCTCCAAGGCGGCCTTCGAGACACACGACAACGCAAAATCATCGAGCAGAAACTGATAGCCAAGTTCCACACCCATGAGGACGGCCTCAACCGGGATCTTGGGTTCATGTCACGCTACATGACGTAGAGTCATCCAGACTCGAGTCATCGTTGGCTTGTTCACAGATGTGATTTCCATTTTTAAAAAAGTAAAAATGTTAAAGTTTATACAGACTGCATTTGACACATTAGACCCCCTGTGACCCCACCTCATTGTCTTAGCTGTATTTTGCTATGTCTTTGATATAATGCCTTCCTGACCTGATTGTTTCTCTGCCGAGGTGTGATAAAAGGCAGTCAGAAAGATTAACTGTAGTCGTCTGACATTGTACGCTGCACAGGCATTGTTCTCTGACTATATATGCTTTGCCGATTCGTATTCCTTCACTTCACCTGACGAAGGGGCAGCAGCTCCGAAAGCTTGTGATTTCAAATAAAATTGTTTGACTATAACCTGGTGTTGTGCGACTTCTCACTAGTGTTAATATCAGCAGCAGTGTTAATAGCAGTATCTGTGGCACGAGCAATATTCGGTGTTGGCCGTGGCTCAGTGGGTAGCACTCTTGCCTTGGAGTTCAGACAGAACATGGGTAAAAGGTGGATAAAATAAAATATAAATGTGATTGGAGCTGAGGTTATGATCTAAAATTGTTGAACTCGATATTGAGTCCAGAGGGCTGTAGCGTGCCTGAACGAAAGATGAGGTGCTGTTCCTCGAGCTTACGCTGAGCTTCCGTGGAACAGTGTAATAGGCCGAGGACGGTGAGGTCAGAGTGGGAGTGAAGCGGTGAATTAAAGTGACAGGCCACCGGGAGCTCGGGGTCCCCCTTACGGACTGAACGGAGGTGTTCCGCAAAGCGGTCACCCAATCTGCGTTTGGTCTCCCCAATGTAGAGGAGTCCACATCGTGAGCAGCGAATACAGTATACTAAATTGCAGGAAGTACAAGTAAATCGCTGTTTCACCTGGAAGGGGTGTTTGGGGCCCTGGACAGTGGGAAGAGGGGAGGTATAAGGGCATGTGTTGCATCTCCTGCGCGTGCACGGGAAGGTGCCGGGCGAAGGGGAAGGGGTGCTGGGGGTGGTAGAGGAGTGGACTAGGGTGTCGCGGAGGGAGCGGTCCCTACGGAATGCTGAAAGGGGAGGTGAGGGGAAGATGTGTTTGGTGGTGGGATCACGCTGGAGGTGGCGGAAATGGCGGAGGATGATCCGTTGAATGTGGAGGCTGGTGGGGTGAAAGGTGAGGACAAGGGGAACCCTATCGTGGTTCCGGGAGGGAGGGGCAGGGGTGAGGGCAGATGTGCGGGAGATAGAACGGACACGGTCGAGGGCCGTGTCGACCACGGTAGAGGGGAATCCTCGGTTGAGGAAAAAGGAAGACATGTCGGAAGCACTGGTATGGAAGGTGGCATCATCAGAGCAGATGCGGCGGAGACGGAGAAACTGGGAGAATGGAATAGAGTCCTTACAGGAGGCGGGGTGGGAGGAAGTGTAGTCCAGGTAGCTGTGGGAGTCGGTGGGCTTGTAGTGAATGTTAGTCAATAACCTATCCCCAGAGATGGAGATGGAGAAGTCGAGGAAGGGAAGGGAAGAGTCGGAGATGGACCATGTGAAGGTGAGGGAAGGGTGGAAATTGGAAGCATAGTGAATGAAATGTTCTAGTTCAGGGCGAGAGCAGGAGACGGCACCGATACAGTCATCAATGTACCGGAAAAAGAGGTGAGGGAGGGGACCCGAGTAGGACTGGAACAAAGAGTGTTCCACATATCCCACGAAAAGGCAGGCATAGCTAGGACCCATGCAGGTACCCATAGCAACACCTTTAATTTGGAGGAAATGGGTAGAGTCAAAGGAGAAGTTGTTCAATGTGAGAACAAGTTCAGCCAGGCGGAGGAGGGTGGTGGTGGATGGGGACTGGTTGGGCCTCTGTTCAAGGAAGAAGCGGAGCGCCCTCAGGCCATCCTGGTGGGGAATGGAGGTGTAGAGGGATTGTACGTCCATAGTGAAGAGGAGACGGTTGGGGCCGGGAAACTGGAAACTGTTAAAATGGCGGAGGGCATCGGAAGAGTCGCGGATGTAGGTGGGAAGAGACTGGACAAGGGGAGAAAAAATAGAGTCGAGATAGGAAGAGATAAGTTCCGTGGGGCAAGAACAGGCTGAAACGATGGGTCTACCGGGGCAGTCCTGTTTGTGGATCTTGGGAAGGAGGTAGAAGCGGGCTGTGCGGGGTTGGGGAACTATGAGGTTGGCGGCCGTGGGGGGAAGATCTCCAGAGGAGATGAGGTCAGTGACAGTCTTGGACACGGTGGCTTGATGTTCGGTAGTGGGGTCATGGTCCAGGTGGAGGTAGGAGGAGGTGTCAGAGAGTTGGCGTTCAACTTCCGCTAGGTAGAGGTCGGTTCGCCAAACAACAACAGCGCCACCCTTGTCAGCAGGTTTAATGACAATGTCAGGGTTGGATCAGAGAGAATGGAGTGCTGCAAGTTCAGAGGGAGGTAGGTTGGAGTGAGTGAGGGGAGCAGAGAAATTGAGCTGGCCGATGTCACGGCGGCAGTTAGCAATGAAAAGATCAAGAGAGGGTAAGAGGCCAGAGGGAGGGGTCCAGGTGGAACGAGAATTCTGAAAGCGGGAGAAAGGGTCAGCCGTGCGGGGGGAAGACTCCTGGCCAGAGAAGTGGGCACGGAGACGGAGGCGGCGGAAAAAGAGCTCAGCATCGTGCCGAGCTCGAAATTCATTGAGATGGGGGCGTAAGGGGATGAAGCTCAGGCCTTTGCTGAGGACTGATCGTTCGGAGTCAGAGAGGGGAAGGTCAGAGGGGATAGTGAAAACGCGGCAGGGGGTGAGATTGGGAGAAGGGGGGTCAGAGGAAAGTGAAGGGGAAGAAGGTTCCGGAGGGGCTTTAGTGTCCAAGAGTTGTTGAAGCTTGCGATCCTTGACATCGGAAAGGAAGAAGAAAAGTTTTTTGTTGAAGCGTCGGATGAGTCTAAGGATGAAATGGAACTGTGGACCCGGACAGCTTTGAGATAGAGTGCGTCGGTGCTGCTGAAGAGAGATGTCGAGAGTGTTCATGTGGCGCCGCATGGCGTTGAGCGTGGATCTCAAGATGCGGCGAGAGCAGTAGTTTGAGGAACGATGAATATCTTGGAGATATTTGTAATCCTGGGTGGTTCCGAAACACGAAGGGTGGAAGTTTAGTTGGAATCCACGTGGGATAAGTCGGAACCGGAGACAGTTGCTGAGGAAGGTAATGTGGCTGTGAAACCGAGTCTTGGCAGATACCTGATCAAACACGAGAAGGGAAACTGAAATCAATGAAGATGAACAAGGTTGAAGAGCCAAACGGAAATCCCGTCGAAGAGAAGAGCAGAACTTCTTCAAGGTAGGCATTCCAAGAAGAGAGGTGGCAGTGAACCAAACACTAATACGATAGCAAAATACTGCGGATGCTGGAAATCCGAAATAACAACAGAAAACGCTGGAAAAACTCAGCAGGCCAGGCAGCATCCGTGGAGAGAGAAAGAGAGTTAACGTTTCAGGTCGATGACCTTTCATCAGAACTGGGAAGAGCCGGAAATCAAATAGATTTAAGGCCAGGGTAAAGCTGGGAAAAGGGGGAGGGGATAAAGGAACAAAGGGGGAGATGAAGAGACATTAAGAGACATTAAGAGATATGCAAGGCTAGAGGTGGTGTTAATGTGACAGATTAAGGCTGAATGAAGTGTGAAATCCACTGGCAGAATGAAGGACAGCTGCCAGCTTCTAGGAGGAAAAAAAAAAGGTGGGGGGGGGGACAAATAAAAAGGTGGATAAAATAAAATATAAATGTGATTGGAGCTGAGGTTATGATCTAAAATTGTTGAACTCGATATGGGTTCTGAGCCCCACTCTGGAGACTTGAGCAAAAATCTAAACTGACATCCCAGTGTAGTACTGAGAGAGTGCTGCACTGTCAGAGGTGCCATCTTTTGGATGAGACATTAAACCATCTGCCCTTTCAGGTGGATGTACAAGATCCCATGGCACTATTTTGAAGAAGAGCAGGGGAGTTCTCCCTGTTGTCCTGGCCAGTATCTATCCCTCAACCAACATCACTCAAACAGATTATCCGGTTATGTATCTAATGGCTGTTTGTGGAGCTTGCTGTGCGCAAATTGGCTGCTGCATTTCTTGCATTACAACTTTGACTACACTTTAAAAGTACTTCATTGGCTATGAAACGCTTTGGGATGTAACATGTAAGTAACATTTCCACCACACAAGAGCCAGGCAGTAGCCAACTCCAACAAGAGAAAGTCTAACCACCTCCCTTTGACATTCAGTGGTATTACCATCGTCAAATTCCCCATCATCAACATCCTGGGGGTCACCATTGACCAGAGGGACTCACCTCCTGAATCCCGAAAGCCTTTCCACTATCTACAAGGCACAAGTCAGGAGTGTGATGGAATACTCTCCACTTGCCTGAATGAGTGCAGCTCCAACAACACTCAAGAAGCTCGACACAATCCAGTTCAAAGCATCCCGCTTGATTGACACCCCATCCACCACCAATAAACATTCACTCCCTCCACCACCGGCGCACCGTGGCTACAGTGTGTACCATCTACAAGATGCACTGCAGCAACTCGCCAAGGCTTCTTCGGCAGCACCTCCAAAACCCGTGACCTCTATCACCTAGAAGGACAAGGGCAGCAGGCGCATGGGAACACCACCACCTCCAAGTTCCCCTCCAAGTCACACACCATCCTGACTTGGAAATATATCGCCGATCCTTCATCGTCGCTGGGTCAAAATCCTGGAACTCCCTCCCTAACAGCACTGTGGGAGTACCATCACCACACAGACTGCAGCGGTTCAAGAAGGTGGCTCACCACCACCTTCTCAAGGGCAATGAGGGATGGGCAATAAATGCTGGCCTTGCCAGCGACGCCCACATCCTGTGAAATAATTTTTAAAATTGGTATATCTATATATATATACATTATATATATCTATAAAACTTTTGCTTTTGCAGGGTCTCAAGAGAATTCCTTTCCTACCAGAAGTTCAAAATAGTTATAGTTATCTTCTCATAATATATCTCCAACAGTTCTGGAAAAGGTGTTATCAGTGTGAGTGCAGAAATACATTTTGTGAGACAGGAGGTGGAATGGCTCAAAGGGACAATTCTAGTATCTTATTAAAAATAATATGTCTGCATGTATTTCCTGTGTACAAAACCTTGTTGTTGTCACACTTTTTGTCACACTACTGTACCAACTTTTTTCTATTGTTAGTTCCTATGTCCCCATTTATAATGAAAACCACCTATTTAAATTTGTCACCCTGTAATTGCACTATCTGGCGGCACTCTATCATCCATCCTCCACAAACCATTCATAAAAATTTCATCCAATTTATTCTTAGTAACTGATATTTCTAATTTCCAAATAAAAAGGTTGAAGCAAAATAATAAGTTCAAAAAGTTACATGTTTCACATATTTATCCACTGATTTGCTGTGTGTCTTTTAAAGGTTTAAGTTTTAACATCCTCGTCTCATTCTATCCCACCACCCTGGGCTTGGACTTGGTATTTTTGCCCAGAGCAGTGACACTGTCAACAGAAGACAGATCACGCAGTCTGAGCATGTGCAGTGTGCCTTCAAGTTAACCAACTTATAGAATACATGTCCTTCAGTCAATAACAAAGTCTATTTGGTTGTTTTTGAATGTTATTTGAAGGAAAACTAGATGACAAATTTCAAAAGATTTATTCAGGTAAAATCTATTCAAGTATTTTTTGTAAAAAAAAAGAGTCTGTGCCTGTGAGTTTGTGTCTAAAAATGAGACGTGGTCATTTTCAATTTTAGTGCTGGGTGAAAAATGAGTGATAACAAATTGGCCACCTATTTAGCACCATACCTGATTTTCTTTTCTCATTGACTTCAATGGGAAAGGAAATCGGGTGGGGTGAAAAACAGACAGCTGATTTGCCCAGTGATAAGAGTGAAAATTAGCCCAGAGAGAGAAAACTTGACAGACTGTACTGATTGCATACATGTTGCAACTTTTCTTGCTTTCGAATTATAAATACATTATAAACTTAAGAAAGCAGTTTAAGCTGAGAGAGAGAGAGAGAGAGAGAGAGAGAGGGAAGCACACAAGGTGGATTTTATCGGATCCCACCCGCACGGTGCGGGGGGACCCGGGAGACGGCAGGAAACCCAGAAGTTTGGATTTCCCGGCACGCGGATCGACAGGCTGGCTTCCAGTCGTGCGGGGAACGCGGACAAGGAGACCACAGGACCAGGTAGGTGCTGGGCCCAGGATGGTTGGGAGTGGGGGGGTTACCCGCCGTGTCGGTGGGGGGGGGTCCGATTCCCGACCCAGGAGGGGGGGTATGTTCCCCGACCCCGAGGGGTTGAGATCGATCCCTGGGAGGGGTCCAATCCCCGACCCCGGGGCCGGAGTCACGATCTCCGGGGGGTGTGGGGGGGGAGATGTTCTTGGCCCGGGGTGGGGGGAGGGGGTCCGATCCCCGACCCCGGGGCCGGAGTCACGATCTCCGGGGGGTGGGGGGGGGGAGATGTTCTTGGCCCGGGGTGGGGGGAGGGGGTCCGATCCCCGACCCCGGGGCCAGAGTCACGATCTCCGGGGGGTGGGGGGGGGTGAGATGTTCTTGGCCCAGGGTGGGGGGAGGGCGTCCGATCCCCGACCCCGGGGCCAGAGTCACGATCTCCGGGGGGTGGGGGGGAGGGGGAGATGTTCTTGGCCCAGGGTGGGGGGAGGGGGTCCGATCCCCGACCCCGGGGCCGGAGTCACGATCTCCGGGGGGTGGGGGGGGGGGGAGATGTTCTTGGCCCGGGGTGGGGGGAGGGGGTCCGATCCCCGACCCCGGGGCCAGAGTCACAATCTCCGGGGGGTGGTAGGGGGGGGAGATGTTCTTGGCCCAGGGTGGGGGGAGGGGGTCCGATCACCGACCCCAGGGCCGGAGTCACGATCTCCGGGGGGTGGGGGGGGGGGGGGGAGATGTTCTTGGCCCGGGGTGGGGGGAGGGGGTCCGATCCCCGACCCCGGGCCGGGGGGTGGTGCAGGCTGATGGTGGGGGAGCTCGGGGGGGCCAGGGGGAAGCACTCCTGCTCCTCCCGGCCCACAAGGATCGCTCCCCAAGGCTGAGGCCACCTCGTTACAGCCACCAGGTATCCCGATCCCCGGGATCCCCAGGCCGCCTGCAGTAAAACCTATAAAGCAGGTTAAAGTAGAGGCTTCAGGCCTCATTATAATATTTAAATTGCCAACCCGCTTCCTGGTCGGGTTTTACATTTTTGCAACTTTTACTCACCACCCCTCCACGCCTCCAACCCACCCATTCTTACCCCTGAAAATTCTGGACACAGTCTTTCCTCATTGTAATTTGAGTTCAAAATAAATGAGTTGAATTTTGAAAGCAAACAAAGCCTTTATGCATCAAATGATTATTACCTATGCTTTATTGATAGTTAGTAAATGTAAACTTTCTAATTATTGACCTCTATGAGACACGGAGTGAGAGAGAGATACAGATAGACGGAGGGGCAGTAACAGAGAGAGAGACGCAGAGATATACTTCCAGAAACTAATTACATAACACCAATTGTAATATTTGCAGAGTAAGTTACACACACGTGCTGCCAGCTCTAGAATGCTCCACTCCCACCAAATGCTACTGACAGACACCAGTGATCCACCAGTGAACTAAACCTTACCCAGTACACCGAACTAACAGATATCTAACTCCAACTGGTAGATCTCACTAGTATTCTATGCTTTAAAGCTGGTAGGGGATGAGAATTAAATGCAGATGTAAGGTTATATGTATACCACTTATTTACAGTTTTCACAGACTATTAACCAGAGCCTTTGGAATTCAATCCCCAAAGCATAGGTAACAATCTCATATTATATTCTATTTAATTTAAATGGGATTTGATGTATTTAGTTATTGCAAATCAATGGCCCTGATGTTATTCCGTGAATGGCACAAACACCCCTATAGTTATAAGGAAGTGTGTCTTCTGACTCACCATGTGGAACGCCACGAGAGATCAGTTTGCATTTTTAAATATTCGGAGCCCCAGTGATATTAACTTGCATCATAATGAATTATGAAATGATATCAGCTCATTGGGCAGTGAGTTGTGGGGACTGAAGAAGGAATTGGAAAGGAGAGCCAATTTCAGCTTAATAAATCATGAACAAACTTGCATTTCTATAGTGCCTTTCACTACCTCAGGACATCCCCAAACGCTTCACAGCCAGTGAAATATTTCTGAAGTGGAAGTCCCTGTTATAATCTAGGGAAATGCAGCAGCCAATGTGCACACAGCAAGGTCACAAATACAACAATGAGATAAATGACCAATTAAGCTGTTTTTCTCGGTGTTGATAGAAGAGTCAATATTGTCGAGAACACCATGAGAACTCCCCTGCTCTTTTACGAGTAGTTCCCTGGGTTATTTTATGCCCACCTGAGAGGGCAAACAGGTCCTCGCTTTAATGTCCCATCCAAAAGGCGGCACCTCCGACAGTGCAGCACTCCCGCAATACTGCCCTGAAGCGTTAGCCAAGATTATGTGCTCAAGCAAAAGCAAAATACTGTGGATGCTGGAAATCTGAAATTCAAACAGAAAATGCTGCCAACACTCAGCAGGTCAGGCAGCATCTGTGCAGAGAGAAGCACAGTTAACGTTTCAGGTCGATGACCTTTCATCAGAACTGCTTAAGTCCTGGAGTGGAGCGTGAACCAATGACATACTGACTTAGAGGTGAGAGTGCTACCACTAAGCCAAGGTTGACACCTGTCTCAACTGATGACAGAATAAACTAACTTAAATGTATTTGTGCTTATTGTTTATGGTTTACATATGTATATAATAGTCTTCTATCTCAAACATATCCATTATACCATCCCTTTCAACTACAGTGCCACACTCCAGGACATCTTGCTGAAATGAGGATTGGTCTTTTAAGTCATCAATCAAATAAACGATTGACTAAAAAAACAACGGACTAAACAGTTTGCTTCATCAGGAAGCACCAATGAGGAACAAGTGAGCAGAAAACTGAGCAATCAAATTGTTCCTTTTTTGAAGAAAAAAGTACCAATCCGCAACTGGCAAGAAGCAGGGAGTAGCCACTCAAATAATTTGGTAAAGTTGGCTTGAGCTGCCATTTTGAATTCTTTTTGTCTACCTGAACTTTACCGGTAAAAATAACATCCTAAATGTACCAGAAATGTTTCTGAGAGCGACTCCCCGCTTGCCCCCCTCTTTTCGGGCATTTTCCTCCAATGGGTTTATAATATTACATAGTATTACATTGGACTTAGAGCACAGAAACAGGCCATTTAGCCCAACTGGTCTGTGTCAGTGTTTATGCTCCACACGAGCCTCCTCCCACCCTCTTCATCTAACCCCATCAACACAACCTTCGATTCCTTTCTCCCTCATGTGTTTATCTAGCTTCCCCTTAAATGCAAATATGGGTGGTGGTAATAATTACACCGAACATGTCATGAGCATGGTAATGTTGGGTTCAAGGGATGCCTGCTTGTCTCTGGCCTCCAAGCTATGGGTGATGGACGGAGGATTTAAAAGTTAAAGAGCCAGAAGCCTGTAAAAGTGATGTAAAAGGCAATGCTTCCTCTTAAAAAAATGTTTTAAACATTTTAACCTTGAATAGCCAGCATCGAGACCACCAGGCACTCTACGCTGTGACAAGCCTGTTTCAGACAATCTCCGCTAGCCCCAGCAACCACCCCCTCCGACCTTAGAGACTCCCCATTGAGGCCAGGGAGCTCGCCTAAAAATCACAAATGGCCCTGACCCCGTAGAAGGTCTAGCATCAGTGACACAGCCTTGCGCCGAGCATCATAAGAACATAAGAACATAAGAAATAGGAGCAGGAATAGGCCACTTGGCCCCTCGAGCCTGCTCCACCATTCAATAAGATCATGGCTGATCTTGGGCTCAAAGCCACTTCCCCGCCTGCTCCCCATAACCCTTCACTCCCTTATCCTGCAAAAATTTGTCTATCTCCACCTTAAATGTATTTAATGACCCAGCCTCCACAGCTCTCTGGGGCAGAGAATTCCACAGATTTACGACCCTATGAGAGAAGCTATTCCTCCTCATCTCAGTTCTAAAAGGGCGACCCTTTATTCTAAAACTGTGCCCCCGTGTTCTAGATTTCCCCACGAGGGAAAACATCCTCTCTGCATCTACCTTGTCGAGCCCCCTCAGTATCTTATATGTTTCAATAAGATCACCTCTCATTCTTCTAAATTCCAATAAGTATAGGCCCAACCTGCTCAACCTTTCTTCATAAGTCAACCCCCTCATCTCTGGAATTAACCTAGTGAATCGTTTCTGAACTGCCTCCAATGCAAGTATATCCTTCCTTAAATAAGGAGACCAAAACTGTACGCAGTACTCAAGGTGTGGTCTCACCAATACCCTGTACAGTTGTAGCAGGACTTCCCTGCTTTTATACTCTATCCTCTTTGAAATAAAGGCCAACATTCCATTTGCCTTTTTGATTACTTGCTGTACCTGCATGCTAACTTTTTGTGTTTCATGCACAAGGACCCCCAGGTCCCTCTGAACTGTAGCATTTTGTAATCTCTCTCCATTTAAATAATAATTTGCTTTTTTATTTTTCCTGCCAAAGTGTATAACCTCGCACTTTCCCACATTATACTCCATCTGCCAAATGTTTGCCCACTCACTTAGCCTGTCTATATCCATTTGCAGGTTCTTTGAGTCCTCTGCACAACTTGCTTTCCCACCCATCTTTGTATCATCCGCAAACTTGGCTACATTACACTCGGTCCCTTCATCCAAGTCATTAATATAGATTGTAAATAGTTGAGGCCCCAGCACCGATCCCTGTGGCACCCCACTAGTTACTGTTTGCCAACCGGAAAATGACCCATTTATCCCGACTCTCTGCTTTCTGTTAGTTAACCAATTCTCTATCCATGCTAATATATTACCCCCAATTCCATGAGCTCTTATCTTATGCAGTAACCTTTTATGTGGCACCTTATCGAATGGCTTCTGAAAATCTAAATACAGCACATCCACTGGTTCACCTTTGTCCACCCTGCTCGTTACCTCCTCAAAGAACTCCAGCAAGTTTGTTAAACATGATTTCCCTTTCATAAAACCATGCTGACTCTGCTTGACTGCATTATGATTTTCCAAATGCCCTGCTATTGCTTCCTTAATGAAGGACTCCAGCATTTTCCCAACGACAGATGTTAGGCTAACAGGTCTATAGTTTCCTGCTTTCTGTCTCCCTCCTTTCTTAAATAGGAGTGTTACATTTGCGTTTTTCCAATCTGCTGGGACCTCTCCAGAGTCCAGGGAATTTTGGTATGTTGTAACCAATGCATCCACTATCTCTGCAGCCACTTCCTTTAAGACCCTGGGATGCAGGCCATCTGGTCCAGGGGACTTGTCATCTTTTAGTCCCATTATTTTACCAAGTACTATTTCCTTAGTGATAGTGATTGTCTTTAGTTCCCCCCTCCCTGTGGCCCCTTGATTATCCATTATTGGGATGTTGTTAGTGTCTTCTACCGTGAAGACAGATACAAAATATTTGTTCTGAGTCTCTGCCATTTCCCCATTCCCCATTATTAATTTCCCAGTCTCATCCTCTAATGGACCAACGTTTACTTTAACTACTCTCTTCCTTTTTATATACCTGTAGAAGCTCTTACTATCTGTTTTAATGTTTCTTGCCAGTTTACTCTCATAATTCATCTTCTCTCTGTTTATTATTTTTTTAGTCATCCTTTGCTGGTTTTTAAAAATTTCCCAATCCCCTGGTCTCCCACCAATCTTGGCAACATTGTATGCCTTCGTTTTCAATTTGATACCATCCTTTACTTCCTTAGTTAGCCACGGATGGCGCTCCCTTCTCTTAAAACCTCTCTTTCTCACTGGAATATATTTTTGTTGAGCGTTATGAAATATCTCCTTAAATGTCTGCCACTGCATTTCAACTGTCTTACCCTTTAATTTATTTTTCCAGTCCATTTTAGCCAGTTTTGCCCTCATGCCATTGTAATTGCCTTTGTTTAAGATCAGGACACTGGTTTGAGATACAACTTTCTCACCCTCCAACTGAATTTGAAATTCAACCATGCTATGATCACTCTTTCCTAGAGGATCCTTTACTATGAGATCATTTATTAATTCTGTCTCATTACACAGTACCAGATCCAAGATAGCCTGCTCCCGGGTTGGTTCCATTACATACTGTTCTAGGAAAACATCCCGGATGCACTCTATGAACTCCTCCTCAAGGCTACCATTGCCAATTTGATTTGTCCAATCAATATGGAGATTAAAATCACCCATGATTATTACCGTACCTTTTTTACACACCTCCATTATTTGTCGATTTATACTCTGTCCAACAGTATTGCTACTGTTCGGGGGCCTGTAGACTACGCCCACCAGAGACTTTTTCCCCTTGTTATTTTTTATCTCCACCCAAACCGATTCTACATCTTGATCTTCTGAGCCAATATCACTTCTCACCACTGCACTGATCCCATCCTTTACCAACAAAGCCACCCCACCTCCCTTTTATTTCTGTCTATCCATCCGAATTGTCAAATACCCTGGAATATTCAGTTCCCAGCCCTGATCACCTTGCAACCATGTCTCTGTAATGACGATCAGATCATACCCATTTGTATCTATTTGTGCCGTCAACTCATCTATCTTGTTACGAATGCTGCGTGCATTCAGATATAGAGCTTTTAACTTTGTCTTTTTACCATTCCTCCTTGTTTTGGCCCCATTTTCTGTTGCACACTTATTTTTAAACATTCTGGGGGAAAAATTCGGTTGGTTTGCGCCTCCCGTTAGCGCCTTAAGAGGGCGCTAATGGGGCGCAAAGCAACTAGAGCCTGGGCGCGGCGATGTCTGCGCCGCTCGCGAAATTGACCAGACATTTTGTGGCGGCGCTAAACACTACTGCCCCGATCTCCTGCGCCCGCAGATCGTGACGTCAGTCGAGCGTGCAACACCCTTGTGGTGCCCCGGACCGGATATTGAGTGGCGCCCCCCTCCTTTCCACCTGGCGCAAGCAACGACAGGGAGACTGGAACGTTTCCCAGTCAGTGAGGGGCTGGGGGGGCGCTATTTAAAGGCAGCCTCTTCCTGGCTTTTTCTGTGGTAGACATTTTTGCACCACTCATTCTGACAGAGAGAGAGATTCTGAGAGAGAGAAGGAGAGACTTCTGCATAGAGTCAACGCTGTGTGAAGTAGTTTTGGCTACTGAGCATCACTTTGCAGGTACTTTTGGATTTGACCTTCATTACTTCGATTGTCAAGAGACTTTGGGGGCTGCACTGATTCGGAGCGTCGTCCTGCGCCTGCAGAATCGGAGGCAACAGAGACGCAGAGGGAGAGTGGCCATCATAGCCAGACAGAGGAGGGCCAACAGGCCTCTGCACAGGAGAACTTACCCTCCCAGGGTATTCCGGGAACAATTCTCCTACATTCATTTGTCTGAGGAGCAGTGTTTGCGCAGGCTGCGCTTCAGCAAGGAGGTGGTCACTGAGCTCTGCCACCTGTTGCAACCAGATCTGCAGCCTTTACTGAGGACCAGGATGTCTCTGTCGGTGGCAGTGAAGGTGACAGTGCCTCTGAATTTTTATGCCACCGGCTCCTTTCAAGCAGCTACTGGGGACATCGCCAATATCTCCCAGTTCGCGGTCCATTGCTGTATCCGTCAGATCACAAATGCCCTCTATAAAAGGAGACGCCAGTACATCTCTTTCCCGATGACCCGGGCCAAACAGCATGAACGCGCATTGGGCTTTGCGAGGATAGCGGGCTTCCCCATGGTGCAGGGCGCCATTGACTCCACGCATGTGGCATTGCGGGCACCGCATGAGAATGCAGAGGTTTTCCGAAACCGCAAGGGGTTCCACTCCTTAAATGTCCAGTTGGTCTGTGACCACAGACAGCTGATACTCGCTGTCAATGCCCACTATCCTGGCAGCAGCCACGATGCTTTCATCCTGCGCCAGACTGCTGTGCCAGAACTTTTCCAGGCACCGCATCAGCCAAGTGGTTGGCTCCTCGGGGACAAGGGTTATCCACTCTGCACCTGGCTGATGACACCGCTCCGTAACCCCAACACCCCTGCTGACCTGCGGTACAACAAGAGCCATCTCGCCACCAGGGACATCGTTGAGCAGACGATCGGCGTGCTCAAGCAACGGTTCCGCTGTCTGGACCACTCAAGAGGAGCCCTGCAGTACTCGCCTGAGCGAGCCTCCCTCTTCATAGTTGTGTGCTGCATTCTTCATAACCTGGCAATCCTCAGGGCCCAGCCAATGCCACCAGGCCTCGGAGCACCACCGGAGGAGGAGGAGGAAGGAAGAGGAGGAGGATGATCAGCAGCAGCACCAAGGCGGGAGGGAGGCCCACAATGTTGAAATTGCAAGGGCCGTCTGTCAACGACTGATAACGAGCTGCTTCGGGGCCCCTACTGAGGAAATGGCTTCTGGCATGGAGAACAACATGAATGAAAGCAACCCGCAACCCCTATAGCCGGCCAAGGCAGCAATGATTCCGAAGGCCAAACCTGTACATTTTGAATACAAAAACTTTTTTATTTTACATACTCTGTGTGTGTCATTTCTTCATGACAAACTAATAGAAACAAACACAAAAAATCATTCATTAACATAACTGGTTCTCACAACCTGGAGATAATGTCCAAAACACTAAACCAAAGTTTTAACACGAACCTCGGCCTTTAATAAAAATTGACTAACATTTCATCACACCTCCTTTTTGCCCTTCGAGGGTGATCTCCTTCCCTTGCGCACTTCCCTCCTTCCCACCCTACTGCTCCTCCGTAATGGGGCCCCAGTGGCTGCAGCAAGGCTGGTGGAAGGCTGCTGATTGTCAGAACCTGAGACTACAGATGCCCTTGAAGGATGGCCTCGACCAGCTCTGGGCCTGGAGGGCCTGGCTGCAGACTGCACCAACTCTGCATGGGCGGCAGCAGTCTGGGCTACAGGCGGTGGCAAGTGCAATGGGGAAGTGACAGTGGTGGCAGCAGGAATGCTGTCATCTTGAGAGAGGACAGCAACTCCCTGCTCGACCGACACACTGGCACTCCCACGGGGTAGCACATCAGCATCCGGAGCAATCTGCTGGAGCACAGATTGCTGGCCTGCTGCGGCGCGGTGAGAGCCCTGGGGAAATGTGTCCGAACCAGCGAGGATGGCAGCAGTCAGTGCTCGCGTGGCCTCAATCTGAGTCTGCATGAGAGCAGTCTGAGATTGGATCACGGCAGCCAGTGACTGAATTGCAGCACTAAGCATTTGCGTGGCATCCGCCTGTGCTGCAGCGAAGTGCTCCACACTCCTGCTCTCGGGCACCCTTCCCACTGCACCCATGAGCTGAGTGTGCAGGTCCACCGCCTGGGTGTTCATTTCAGCGATGAGCCGCTCCTCCTCTGCGTCCAGTGCAGCAGGACTCACTGGCCTGCTCTCCCTCTGGGGTGAAGGCCCCCGAGCTTCCCTAGCCACATCGCATTGCTGCAGCCCGCTGGGTCCTGGAGCTTCACCCTCATCAGACCCTTCCCCCCCTGCTCCCCTCAAGGGAAGACGTGGTCCCAGTGTGGGCATGGGCTTCCTCGGGAGAGGGTGGCGCTGAGGCTCCAGCTTCCTCTTCCTCCTCGCCTGCAGCTTCGCTCCCACTGGCAGCTTCAGGGCCCGTCTCCTCAGCTGGTGAATCACCATCTGAAAGCAGGGAGGTACAAGAGTGGCTTTAGCATGAGGACAGGGGGGCAGTAAGGGAGGAAGGAGTGGAGCGATATAGTAAGTTGGATTGAAAGTGTCAAAGGCTGGTTTTGTGAGGGACAAGTGGAATGAGAGAGGAGATTGCTGTCCAGAACGGGGTCGACCTCTCCAGGGGCGATGGGACCGATCACCTGACTTGCCACAATCCTGTGGACTCGCGCCTCAAGATCGGTGAGGGGTTGCAGCTGAGGCCGCCCTCCACCCGTCCGTTGCTGCTGTCTCCTATTATGAGATAGCTTGGCCTGCAAGAAAAAGGACGGCGTCTGAGTAAATATACAGCCATGGTCTTGCCTGATGTGCCTCCCATAGTTGAATAGCCCTTACTGTATGCAGCCATGGTCTTGCCTGATGTGCCTCCCATAATTGAATAGCCCTTAATGTATGCAGCCATGGTCTTGCCTGATGTGCCTCCCATAGTTGAATAGCCCTTACTGTATGCAAAGTGTGGAATGTGCATGTGTGTTTCATGAGAGGGCCATAGGTGTTGTATGAGTGTTGGGCATTGGGGTTTTAAGACCCTCTGGCCATAGAGTGAGGTTGAGATGGAGGGATGGAGAGGTATTGAAAAAAAGCCTGACGACCTGAGTGAGGTCGTTGAACTTTTTGCGACATTGAGTATGGGTTCTGGGCACCATGCTCCTGGAGGAGACGCTCTGAGCCACCTCCCTCCACACTCTTCTGTAGTCGCGCGGCAAAGGCCTCCTGCCACTCTCAGGGTAGAGTATAGATCTTCTGCGCTCTGCACCAACCAGAGCCTCCAAGGCCCGCTTGCTGAAGCGCTGAGCTCGTTCTCTCACCCTCTCCATAGTCCTTGGCTGGAAAATATAGTCACAGGTCTCTCCAGGCCGAGATTCAAGGCTCCAATGAGCAGGGTGTGGCTGGAGAGCAAGATCGACCCTCCCCTTTAAGAACTGGCCGGCGCCAGTGTGTCTGTGTTCCATCGCTAACTGACATCACCTGCGCTGCGCCCGCGCTCTGAATTAGCGCCTCGCTCCTCGGCCTTTGCGCCTTAAGACAGGTGTGCAGCGCCTGATTTAGCGCTCCAATCACCTCCAGGGGTGATAAAAGCCAAGTTTGCAGTCGGAGGCGATAATTAGCGCCAGGCGCTAAACTTTGCGCCCGGCCGATAATCGCGCCCCAAACGGGGCGATACCGAATTTCTCCCCCTTGTCCCTTCCTGTCACACTCTGGCTATTATTTTCCCCATCTCTATCCTGCTTTATTGCTTTCTCATTTCTCATTGACTTTTTAAATTCCCGTTCACCTGGATTCTCCCCCCCACTATTTAGTTTAAAGCCCTCTCTACTGCCCTAGTTATTCGATTCGCCAGGACTCTAGCCCCAGCATGGTTCAAGTGAAGCCCGTCCAAACGGAACAGCTCCCTCTTATCCCAGTACTGGTGCCAGTGTCTCACAAATCGAAACCTATTTTTCCCACACCAGTCTTTGAGCCACTCGTTCATTTCTCTGATCTTATTTACCCTATGCAAATTCGCTCGTGGCTCAGGTAGTAATCCAGAGATTATTACCTTTGTGGTTCTGCTTTTTAATTTAGCCCCTAGCTGCTCATACTCTCTCAGCAGAACCTCTTTCTTTGTCCTACCTATGTTATTGGTGCCTACGTGGACCATGACAACTGGATCCTCCCCCTCCCACTCCAAGTTTCTCTCCAGCCCAGAGGAGATGTCCTTAACCCTGGCACCGGGCAGGCAGCACAGCTTTCGGGACTCATGCTCTCGGTTGCAGAGAACAGTGTCTATCCCCCTAACTATACTGTCCCCTATCACTACAACATTTCTTTTTACTCCCCCCACTTGAATGGCTCCCTGTACCACGGTGCTGTGGTCAGATTGCTCATCCTCCCTGCAGTCCCTGCCCTCGTCCACACAGGGAGCAAGAATCTCGTACCTGTTGGACAAGGCCAAGGGCTGAGGCTCCTCCACCACTACCTCCTGGATCCTAATAACAGCCTCGCTTGTAGTCACACCCTCCTGTCCCTGACCATGGGCCAAATTGGAAGTAATTACTCTCGTGGGTGTGACTGCCTCCTGGAACTTAGTGTCCAGGTAACGCTCCCCCTCCCTAATGTGTCTCAGTGTCTGAATCTCAGACTCCAGCTCATCAACTCTGAGCCGAAGTTCCTCGAGCAGCCAACATTTGCTGCAGATGTGGTCGCCCTGAACCTCAATGGTGTCCACCAGCTCCCACATGCAACAACAACAACACATTGCCTGGTCTCCCATCTCAATTAATTAATTAGTTTTAAAATTTGGAACATGTATATCTTTTAATCTACACCAAGGCACTTAAATTTAGACACCCAAGTTTGGAAAAAAAAGCGAGAAATATAGAAATACTCACCAACCAACCACTTACCTGCTTTCTGGTGACGTCGCACTTCGATTATTTTTTACTTCTTTACACTCACCGGTCTGTTGTCGCCGCTCTCCTGGGCTCCCACTGTTTTTGTAGCTCCGAACTCTCGCACTCTCCGTCCTGCCCCGTCAACAGTGCGCTGGTATTCCTGCTCAAGTTGGGAGAATGACATTTGCTGCGTCACCTCGATACTGCTGGATGCCAGCGTGAACACTAGATAATTATAATAGAATTAACCGCAACTTGGTGGGTGTTTCTCATGTCATTGTAAAACCCTACTGGAAACTTGGATGGAGCACGAAATGGTTGGGGATCTGACATAATGAATTTCCACCCATTTTACCCTGCTAATTGGGTGTACCCAATCGGAAAACTACCTTACAATACATTCACACTGTTTTCATAATAAGATAGATAGCTGGATACTAGTGGATCTCACATGGCCTTTCTGACGAGTCGGAGGACACAGTATAATGTGAGGATTTCATACAATTTTAAAAAGAATTACATAGATTTTACAGCACAGTAAAAAGCCATTTGGCCCAACTGGTCTGGTGTTTATGCTCCACACGAGCCTCCTCCCACCCTTCTTCATCTAACCCAATCTGCTTATCCTTCTATTCCTTTCTCCCTCATGTGCTTATCTAGCTTCCCCTTAAATGCATCGATGCTATTCGCCTTAACGACTCCTTGTGGTAGCGCGTTCCACATTCTAACCACTCTCAGGGTAAAGAAGTTTCTCCTGAATTCCAGATTGAATTTATTAGTGACCATCTTATATTTATGGCCTCTAGTTTTCGACTCTGCCCCTCTACACCCCCAGCCCCCCGGCCCCCACAAGTGGAAACATCTTCTCTACGTCTACCCTATTTCATTATCTTAAAGACCTCTAACTGGTCACCCCTCAACCCTTTTCTAGAGAAAAGAGCCCCAGCCTGTTCAGTCTTTCCTGATAAAAAATATCCTCTCAGTTCTGGCATCATCCTTGTAGATCTTTTTTTCACCTTCTCCAGTGCCTCTATATGCTTTTTGTAATATGGAGACCAGAATTGTACACAGTACTCCAAGTGTGGTCTAATCAAGGTTCTATACAAGTTTAACATAATTTCCCTGTTTTTCAATTCTATCCCTCCAGAAATGAACCCCAGTGGTTTGTCTGCTTTTTATGGAGGCAGTTCCAGGATTTTGACCCAGCGACGATGAAGGATCGATGATATATTTCTAAGTCAGGATGGTGTGTGACTTGGAGGGGAACTTGGAGGTGGTGGTGTTCCCATGTGCCTGCTGCCCTTGTCCTTCTAGGTGGAAGAGTTTGCGGGTTTGGGAGGTGCTACCGAAGAAGCCTTGGCGAGTTGCTGCAGTGCATCTTGTAGATGGTGCACACTGCAGCCACGGTGCGCCGGTGGTGGAGGGGGTGAATGTTTAAGGTGGTGGATGGGGTGCCAATCAAGCGGGCTGCTTTGTCCTGGATGGTGTCGAGCTTCTTGAATGTTGTTGGAGCTGCACTCATCCAGGCAAGTGGAGAGTATTCCATCACACTCCTTACTTGTGCCTCGTAGATGGTGGAAAGGCTTTGGGGAGTCAGGAGGTGAGACACTCGCCGCAGAATACCTAGCCTCTGACCTGCTCTTGTTGCCACAGTATTTATGAGGCTGGTCCAGTTAAGTTTCTGGTCAATGGTAACCCCCAGGATGTTGATGGTGGGGGATTCGGCGATGATAATGCTGTTGAATGTCAAGGGGAGGTGGTTAGACTCTCGCTTGTTGGAGATAGTCATTGCCTGGCACTTCTGTGGCCCGAATGTTACCTGCCACTTATCAGTACAAGCCTGAACATCGTCCAGGTCTTGTTGCATGCAGGCATGGACTGCTTCATTATCTGAGCAGTTGTGAGTGGCGCTGAACACTGTGCAGTCATCAGCGAACATCCCTATTTCTGACCTAATGTTGAAGGAAGGTCATTGATGAAGCAGCTGAAGATGGCTGGCCCTAGGACACTGCCCTGAGGAACTCCTGCAGCGATGTCCTGGGGCTGTGATGATTGACCTTCAACCACCACAACCATCTTGCTTTGTGCTAGGTATGACTCCAGCCAGTGGAGAGTTTTCCCCCCGATTCCCATTGACTTCAGTTTTACTAGGGCTCCTTGATGCCACACTTGGTCAAATGCTGCCTTGATGTTAAGGGCAGTCATTCTCACCTCACCTCTGGAATTCAGCTCCTTTGTCCATGTTTGGACCAAGGCTGTAATGAGGTCGGGAGCCAAGTGGTCTTGGCGGAACCCAAACTGGGCCTCAGTGAGCAGCTTATTGGTGAGTAAGTGCCGCTTGATAGCACTGTCGATGACACCTTCCATCACTTTGCTGATGATTGAGAGTAGACTGATGGGGCGGTAATTAGTTGGGTTGGATTGGTCCTGCTTTTTGTGGACAGGACATACCTGGGTTTTTTCCACATTGTCGGATAGATGCCAGTGTTGTAGCTGCACTGGAACAGCTTGGCTAGAGGCGCGGCTAGTTCTGGAGCACAAGTCTTCAGCACGGTAGCCGGGATGTTGTCAGGGCCCATAGCCTTTGCTGTATCCAGTGCATTCAGCCGTTTCTTGCTATCACGTGAAGTGAATCAAATTGGCTGAAGACTGGCTTCTGTGATGGTGGGGATCTCAGGAGTAGGCCGATATGGATTATTCACTCGGCACTTCTGGCTGAAGATGGTTGCAAACGCTTCAGCCTTGTCTTTTGCACTCACGTGCTGGGCTCCACCATCATTGAGGATGGGGATATTCATGGAGCCTCTCCTCCCGTTAGTTGTTTAATGGTCCACCACCATTCACGACTGGATGTGGCAGGACTGCAGAGCTTTGATCTGATCCGTTGATTGTGGGATTGCTTAGCCTTGTCTATAGCATGCTGCTTCCGCTTTTTAGCATGCATGTAGTCCTGTGTTGCAGCTTTAGGTATGCCTGGTGCTGCTCCTGGCATGCTCTTCTACACTCCTTATTGATCCAGGGTTGGTCCCCTGGCTTGATGGTAATGGTAGAGTGAGGGATATGCCAGGCCATGAGGTTACAGATTGTGATGGAATACAATTCTGCTGCTGCTGATGGCCCACAGCGCCTCATGGATGCCCAGTTTTGAGCTGTTAGATCTGTTCTGAATCTATCCCATTTAGCACGGTGGTAGTGCCACACAACACGATGGCGTGTGTCCTCAGTGTGAAGATGGGACTTCGTCTCCACAATGACTGTGCGGTGGTCACTGCTACCAATACTGTCATGGACAGGTGCATCTGCGACAGGTAGATTTGTGAGGATGAGGTCAAGTAGGTTTTTCCCTTGTGTTGGTTCTCTCACCACCTGTCGCAGGCCCAGACTGGCAGTTATGTCCAGGACTCGGCCAGCTCGGTCAGTAGTGGTGCTACCGAGCCACTCTTGGTGATGGACATTGAAGTCCCCCACCCAGAGTACATTCTGTGCCCTTGCTACTCTCAGTGCTTCTTCCAAGTGGTATTCAACATGGAGGAGTACTGATTCATCAGCTGAGGGAGGGCGGTAGGTGATAATCAGCAGGAGGTTTCCTTGCCCATGTTTGACCTGAAGCCATGAGACTTCATGGGGTCCGGAGTCAATGTTGAGGACTCCCAGGGCCACTCCTTCCCGACTGTATACCACTGTGCCGCCACCCCTGGTGGGTCTGTCCTGCTGGTGGGATGGTAATGGAGGAGTTTGGGACATTGGCTGAAAGGTATGATTCTGTGAGTCTGACTATGTCAGGCTGTTGCTTGACTCATCTGTGGGATAGCTCTCCCAATTTTGGCACAAGTCCCCAGATGTTGGTGAGGAGGACTTTGCAGGATCGACTGGGCTGGGTGTGTCGTTGCCGTGTCCGTAGCCGGTGCCGAAGTCGATGCCGGGTGGTTCGTCCAGTTTCATTCTTTTTATTGTTTTTCGTAGCGTTTGTTACAACTGAGTGGTTTGCTTGGCCATTTCAGAGGGCAGTTGAGGGTCAACCACACTGCTGTGGGTCCGGAGTCACATATTGGCCAGACCAGGTAAGGACGGCAGATTTCCTTCCCTGAAGGACATTAGTGAACCAGATGGGTTTTTACGACAATCCGGTAGTTTCATGGTTACCATTACTGAAAGTAGCTTTTTATTCCAGATTTAGTTAATTGAATTTAAATTCCCCAGCTGCCGTGGTGGGATTTGAACTCACGTCTCTGGATCATTAGTCCAGGCCTCTGGATTACTAGCCCAGTGACATCACCACTACACTACCGTTTGAAGGGTAGAGAATTGGAGGGTGGAGGTTATTCCCGTGGGAATGAGAATCGGTTGCAGTGCAGAAAGACGATGGCGAAGTTGAGGCGAAGTTGGAGGTCACCGTACATCAGAAGTGACAGAGAATTGTAAAACCACTAGCCAGCAGCCAACAAAGCTGAAAAACCAGTAGAATGAATCACCCAGCTCAGCAGAGAAACAGCGGCAGTGGGGGAAGATGGCCAAAGTTACTGTAAAATATTTTAGCAGCAGAATGAGAGACACAGCAGATGAGTCTTATGGTGTAATCCAGTGTAGTCCAGTGCAGAAGCATAGTGGTGTAATCCAGTGTAGTCCAGTGCAGAAGATTCGTCTTGATGTCCCGAGAAGTCCAGGAATTCAGCAACCAAATTTGAGAAGAGAATTCAGCAGTTCAGTGAGAGAAGCAGAGAGCAGAGGGATGGGTAATGGTGGTTGACAATATGAGGGCTATAATGCACCAACTAATGGAGCCAGCAGAACTTGAACAGTGGAAGCGAGAAGATTTGGGAGAGAAAGGTCAAAGGATGGCAGCAGATTCCCATAGGTAGAAGTGAAGCAATGAAGCGCTCCTTATGGAACTGCCAGCCTAGCAGCAGCTACCTTGGGTAGGATAACATGGTGTAGCACTGGGGGAGGCCTGCACTCTTGGAGTTGTCATCTTTTAAAGTGAGCCCCATCTGCCTGTCCTGGTAGTTTAGATGGATACTAAAGTTCCATGGCACTATTTAGAGAGGAGCAGGGAGTCCTAGTCAACATTCCTCACTCCATAAACACTGTCAAAAACACATTAGCCGGTCATTCATCTCATTGCTGTTCATGGGATCTTTTGTGTACAAAATGGCTGTCATGTTTGCCTGCAAAACAACAGTTATTGTACTTCAAAGTACTATACGTGAAGCACTTTGAGATGCCTGAAAGATTTGATAAGGCTTTATATAATTGTAGGATGCAGGAAAGATTGGAAGTAAGGAGTTGCATATTTTATGAGCTCCTGGGAAAGAATGAGTGAGAATAGGAGATTGTGTGATTTCAGCACAGTGAGTATGCAGGGGGAACAGTATAGGAACATAGGAGCAGGAGGAGGCCATTCAGCCCCTCAAGCCTGTTCCACCATTCAGTTAGATCATGGCTAATCGGTACCTAAACTCCATTTACACACTTCAGCTCCATATCCCTGATACCTTTAACCAACAAAAATCTATCTAGCTCAGTCTTGAAAATGTCAATTGTCCCCCAGCATCCACAGAGTTTTGGGGGAGAGAGTTCCAGATTTCCACTACCCTTTGTGTGATAAAGTACTTCCGGATTTCACTCCGATATTGGCATAGGCCTAATATTAAGATAATGCCCTCTTGTTCTGGATTCTGTTACCAGAGGAAACAATACGTAGAATAGTGTATTTTTTTCAGGCCCGGAGGAACAGTAGAGAAATGTCAGAAAAGCACTCATTGGTAAGAGATAGAGAGAGGAAAAACAAGCAAGTGTTGGTGGAGAAGGAGGAATGAGAGGTTTGCACAGAGAAAAGGAAACACGCCTGCCGTAATGTGTGCGATCTGAATAAAAATGGTTAACCAGCTGTTTTCCTTGGTTTGCCAGTCTCTTCAAGCTGTGGCAAGATTTGAAAGCCAAAGATACAGCTGTCCTTGGGCCTTAATTGCTGTGCTACCTGGAGATGTGCCTTTTATTGCCTGACATGAGGATAGTTGTTCACACAAACCAGCTGAGAAAATATTTTACTGCACATTCTCCCCGTGTCTGCGTGGGTTTCCTCCGGGTGCTCCGGTTTCCTCCCACTGTCCAAAAATGTGCGGGTTAGGTTGATTTGGCTATGATAAATTGACCCTTAGTGTTAGGGGGGATTAAATATGTGGGGTTATGAGGATAGGATGGGATATGTTAGGGGGAATTAAATACGTGGGGTTACGGGGCTCGGGTGGGATATGTGTACTGTGGGGATTAAAGCAGGGACAGGGTACTGGATTTTGAATGATCAGCCATGATCATATTGAATGGTGGTGCAGGCTCGACGGGCCGAATGGCCTACTCCTGCTCCTAGATTCTATGTTTCTATGTTTCTATGCACTTAATTTGAATATTCTAATTTCCTTGAGAATAATTATGCAAGTTTCAGGCACATGTTGCAAGTCTTTCCATCTGGGCTGTCTTTTCACCTACAATAGGATTACCATATATGCCTTATACGGGTGAAAACGTATTATTTTAGGAGACAACTTATCATAGAATAGTACAGCATAGAAGGAGGCCATTCGGCCCATTGAGTCTGTGCCGGCTCTTTCGAAGAGCATCCAGTTAGTCCCACTCTCCCGCTCTTTCCCCATAACCCTGCAATTTTTTCTCCTTCAAGTATTTATCCAATTCCCTTTTGAAGGCCACCATTGAATCTGTTTCCACCACCCTATCAGGCAGTGCATTCCAAATCCTAACCACTCATTGCGCAAAAAAGTTTTCCCTCATGTCGCCCCTGGTTCTTTTGCCAATCACCTTAAATCTGTGCCCTCTGGTTATCGACCCTTCAGCCATTGGAAACAATATTTACTCTATCTGAACCGTTCATGACTTTAAACACTTGCATCAAATTTCCTCTTAGCCTTCTCTGCTCTAAGGAGAACAACCCCAGTTTCTCCAGTCTATCCATGTAAATGTAATCCCTCATCCCTGGAACCATTCTAGTAAATCTCTTCTGTACCCTCTCCAAAGCCTTCATGTCCTTCCTAAAGTGCGGTGCCCAGAATTGGACACAATATTCCAGCTGGGGTCAAACTCGTGTTGTATTAAGGTTTAGCATAACTTCCTGGTTTTTGTCCTCTATTCCTCGATTTATAAAGACCAGAATCCCATATGGTTTATTAACTGCTTTGTTAACCTGTCCTGACACCTTCAAAGATTTGTGCACAAACATCCCCAGGTCGCTCTCTTCTTGCACCCCCTTTAAAATTGTACCATTTAGCTTGTCTTGTCTCTCCTCATTCTTCCTACCAAAATGTATCAGCTCACACTTTTCTACATTGAATTTCATCTGCCATATGCCCACCCATTCCACCAGCCTGTCTATGTCCTCCTGAAGTCTATCACTGTCTTCCTCTCTGTTTACTACACTTTCAAGCTTCGTGTCATCTGCAAATTTCAAAATTGTGAACTTGCTGGTTATTAGAACGATTGATTGTTTAGCTTTCTTTTCTATTGCTAACTGTTGCTGACTGCCCATTCCCGATTTGTAGCTGTTTAAACTCCATGATTGTTGGTTTTCCTTCTTGCATGCTACCTGCTGATCAATATGTTTCCTATCTGTTCAGTTGTTTTTCTTGCTGTTTTATGCTTATGAAAATTAAGTTGATTGGGTGCAAGTGTGATGCCGAAACTTACATAGATTTACATAGAATGTACAGCACAAAAACCGGCCATTCGGCCCAACTGGTCCATGCTGGTGTTCATGCTCCACAAGAGCCTCCTCCCACCCCTCTTTATGTAATCCTATCAGCTCTATTCCATTCTCCTTCATGTGGTTATCCAGCTTCCCCTCAAATGCATCTCTGCTATTTGTCCCATCTACTCCCTGTGGTAGCGAGTTCCACATTCTAACCCCTCTCTGGGTAAAGAAGTTTCTCCTGAATTCCCGATTGGATTTATTGATGACTATTGTATATCAATGTAAAATGTAGAAGAAAAAATGCTAACGATAAGTACAGAAAAGATGGATTAGGTTGAAATTATAATTTTTTTTAAAAATAGGACAGACAGAAAGGAAGAGGATTGCGTTTGGGGAAGAGTGCAAGGCAAGCCGAATTAAAGCAATAATTGTTTCCTCTCCAGTTAAGGATGTTTTAGCGACTTATGTTAGTACTTTAATGTTATAATAATAATGGTGCTCCTGACATCAGAGCAGCATTGTTACTGCAATATTAGCCGTTGACTCAGTGTGTGAGCTGAAACTGATAAAGCTGTTGAGCCCAGGGAGACTGTTATTTCCCTGGACCTGCCAATTCGCATGAAGATCGTGTGATGGACAAAATGCACACTAGATATAATATGTACAATATGGTAAGACAAGATGGATAACCATCAGCATCCTTTCATGGTTCAGGAGATTTTCATCTCACTTCTGTTAGTTAAAAGGTCTGTTGTCATGGGAGTGATTTCTGGCAAAAAAAATCTTGTGTCAGTCGGAGGAAATCAGTCAGGTCTCCAAGCCGATTCCCGCTGTGAACTGTGAACTGCTTTAACTGCCTCCTCAGAGGTGCTTTCAGTATTTAGGATTTCTCTCGAGTGAGATGGGGAAGAGCAAGATCCGTACGGAGGCAATTCCCTTAAAGATATCAAAGATCCAATAGTAGACACTACACTTGGTGCAAACCTCAAGGAGTGTCCTTGCATTGCTTAAGAAAGACTTAAATAGAACAACTCTCAAACATCTCAAAGTGCTTTCTATGCACTGAATTTATTTGAAGAGCAGTGACTGTTGTTATGTTACCAAATGTGATGGTAATAAGAAGACATTAGAAAACTTGCAGACTTGGTAGTTAAGTGGTAATTAAGAATGGCACTGATTACAAGAGAATTACATAGAATCTACAGCTCAGAAATAAGCCATTTGACCCAACTGGTCTATCCCCGTATTTGTACTTCACACGAGCCTCCTCCCACCGCACAGTCCTTGTGGAGACGAAGTCCCGTCTTCACACTGAGGACCCCCTCCATCATGTTGTGTGGCACTACCACCGTGCTAAATGGAATAGATTCAGAACAGATCTAGCAGCTCAAAACTGCGTATCCATGAGGTGCTGTGGGCCATCAGCAGCAGCAGAATTGTATTCCACCACAATCTGTAACCTCATGGCCTGGCATATCCCTCACTCTACCATTACCATCAAGGCCAGGGGACCAACCCTGGTTCAATAAGGAGTGTAGAAGAGTATGCCAGGAGCAGCACCAGGCGTACCTAAAAATGAGGTGCCAACCTGGGGAAGCTGCAACACAGGACTACATACATGCTAAAAAGCAGAAGCAGCATGCTATAGACAGGGCTAAGTGATCCCACAACCAACTGATCAGATCAAAGCTCTGCAGTCCTGCCACATCCAGTCGTGAATGGTGGTGGACAATTAAACAACTAACGGGAGGAGGAAGCTCCATGAACATTCCCATCCTCAATGATGCTGGAGCCCAGCATGTGAGTGCAAAAGACAAGGCTGAAGTGTTTGCAACCATCTTCAGCCAGAAGTGCCGAGTGGATGATCCATCTCGGCCTCCTCCTGAGGTCCCCACCATCACAGAAGCCAGTCTTCAGCCAATTCAATTCACTCCACATGATATGAAGAAATGGTTGAGCGCATTGGATACAGCAAAGGCTATGGACCCCGACCTATGTTGTAATGTAGGAAACATGACAGCCAATTTGCGTACAACAAGCTCCCACAAACAGTAATGTGATAATCTGGCTTTTTTTTGTGATATTGTTTTAGGGATAAATATGGGGATGCAGGACACTGGGAATAACTCCCCTGCTCTTCTCTGAAATAGTTCCATGGGATCTTTTACGTCCACCTGAGAGAGCAGATGGGGCCTTGGTTTAACGTCTCATCTGAAAGACGGCTCCTCCGACAGTGCAGCACTCCCTCAGCACTGCACTGGAGTGTCAGCCTGGATTTGCGCTCAAGTCTCTAGAGCAGAACTTGAACCTACGACCTTCTGGCTCAGAGGCAAGAGTGCTATCAACTGAGCCACAGCTGATACTCTATCCCAATCACTGCTCCCAGCTTCTTCACCCCAATCACTGCTCCCAGCTTTTGTCTCTTTCCCTGCCCCTTTCATTTCCATCCTTTTCCCCATACCCTTCATTGCTATTCATTTCCCTCTGCCCTTCATTGCCATCCATTCTGCCCGTCCCCCTCCCCTCACCCCTGCTCCAACCTGAGTGATGTGCTAATGAACAGAACCAAACTCCTCTGTAAAATGTAAATACTGTCTTCAACAGAATACAAAAGGACAAGGATCAAGCAAGACACTGTAGTTATTTTCTAACTTTAAAGAATTTAATTTGACTTAAGGTGCGACGGATTTTACCAGAAAGAAAGTGGTAGCTTCTCATACAACCTTTTTCCAGCAACAAAGGATTGATGAAGTCCCTTGTTCTTGGCAGGAATAGAAGATTCCTCCTACACAGTCTTTGTCGTATTATTCCAATGTCATATGTGGTTCTCCTGTAAACCCTTGTAGAATGTTTCATATGTTTTTCTCTTCAAAGTCTGCTGTTTGACCATCTTCCATATATGGGTTGTTTTTCAAAGCCTAACACTAACACTAACTGATGAAAGGTCATCGACCTGAAACGTTAACTCTGTTTCTCTCTCCACAGATGCTGCCTGAACTGCTGAGTATCTCCAGCATTTTCTGTTTCTATTTCAGATTTCCAGCATCCGCAGTATTTTGCTTTTGTACTAAAGAATCTCTTATTAGATCCACAATCCTTGCTTCCTTATCTCTGCAACTGTTAGAAGTGTTTCTTTTTATCAGTTCCGCGGGCCTTGTTTGCAAGTCCTGGCCTTGTAGCTTCCAGTCTTGGTGACACATACCAATATTGTAGTAAACACACCCATGATCCTTTGCAGGACATGTCAATGGCCTAATTTCCCAGCTTTATGCTTTTGCTCAAGTTAACAGTTCTGTGGTCTTTTATCAAATAATCGAGGGTTTCAAGTCTGTTCATTTAGTCTGCTTTAAAAACAAGTATTAAATGTCCATATTGAAAAATCCAACACCCTTCTCCTGCCTGCTCATCATCACTCCTACCGTTAACAGAAGTGATTCCAGCTGCCGTGTGCTGCAGGTGAGAATTCCAGTCCTCCTGAGAATTCACAGTTGTAGTATGCAGCCAGTCGAACCACTTCCCTTAGTGCTGAGGGTGGTCCTGTGAGGAGAGGGACTGGGCTGGTCCATTCGCATCCGGACTGGGATCAGAGCAGCAATGAGGTCTGCGCTGAACGCTGATACTCTAACTGGGACCTGGAAAGCCTGCCATCAGTAGGAAATTCTGATGGTTCTGTATGACGACAGGTCTTGGCCATTCATGAATAATTCTCAATATTTGGTTTAAGACTGTGTGTGGGGGGGCAGGGGGGTGGGGAATTGCTTCAATTCTACATTGGATCCCAGACACAGCAGATGGCCATCTGCCAGCACCTGTTTCCTCATATAGTCAGACCTATTCTCTATGTTCGTCAAGACAGTATTCTGATGGATTTGTGAAGAGCACACTTCCAAGGGTCTCAAAACTTTCCTCCTTCTAATTCACACAAGACATGCTCAAATTTAGACATCTTTTTTCATGAATGGGATGTTTATGAAACGTTGACGTGCTGTCATATTGATCCTCTCGCATCATCTGTCCATGGTTCCTCCTTTATGGTGTGGCAGGATTTCTGCTTAAATCCTGACATTGATGCTTCAATCACTCTTTTGGGAGATCCCATTTGTGTTTTTGCTTATCACTTAGAGCTGGTCCTTTCTGAAGGAGCTGACACAGACTGAGGGACATTCCACGGATGTCGGAAGTCCTCTGGTGCCTCATCCAAGCGGTTACTCTTCATCTATTATCACGCAGAGCGAGTATCGGCAGTCTGTTCAACCATGTGAGAAGTTGCACAACACCAGGTAACAGTTTTATTTCAAATAAAGCTGTTGGACTATAACCTGGTGTTGTGCGACTTCTCACATTTGTCCACCCCAGTCCAACACCGGCATCTCCACATCATGTTCAACCATGGGCAGCAGCACGGCTGAGCTAATCTTGTCTAGGACTATTGAATTCCACTGCGCTGTACTGGGCCTGCTGCAACACCACGCATGCTACTGAGTGGCCTTTAAGGAGCCTTGTTTAATCTCTATAATTTAAAGCAGGAAAGCTGATGCCCGCATACTACTTTTTCCATCTGAAAGGTCAGTGCCAAGACTTCCAGGCTTAGAAATTGGACATCGACAGAAACCAGGCGATGTCACTGCGGCCTCGAGATAACGGCCGCAGAGCTACCAGGCAGAAATCCGCGCTGGGAGCTGGAGATTTGTAGCGCAGCACTAAGTTACCGTGTAACGCTCACCTGGTGGCGTTAACGGAGGCCTCCGACCCGAAGTTCCCGTCCAGGAGCGGCGTTGCAGCTTCTTACAGCCTCTGGGAGCGAGGCTGTGGAGTTTGCAAAGCATTGTGGGCAATTACAAGGACTATGAATTAAAGGGGCCATGCACTCAGAACTAATAAAAATTACAATGCAGTGAAAAAAATGCAGTTTTCAGCCCTCACTGCCTTTCAAAAGAAACCATTACCATTAAAAAGAAGTCCCAAGTGGGAATCTTCAGCTCTTAAAGCTGAATTCCCTTCCGAACCTCAAAAAATGGGAAAAGTGCTTCAGCACTAACACAAATGGCTCAGCAAGCCAGGGAAAGGCACCCAGGGTCTCGCACGCAGCACTCCAGCTTTATGCAGGGGGGTCAACACTGCAAGAGCGGCCCTCTACCCACAGGGGCCAGGAGGCCCTCCAGAAAGAAGGATGTGGGACCAGATCACCGAGGCCGTCACCGTATGCAGTGTCACCCTCACCACCTGGCTCCAGTGCCCAAAGAAGTTTCATGACCTCAGATCACTGGTCAAGATCAGTGAATGCATCTTCAAAAACCATCTCCTACCAGCTGCACCACTAGCCTCACGCACTGCTCAATGCACGACTCCCCCTCCCCCAAATCACTCACCGACCAACAATCTGTACCAATCACGAGGCACATCTTCCATTCCTAGCCTCACCTCACCCCCTTGGAGGAGATGGTGCAAGCCATTCTTGGCAGGGGCATGGCTGGGCCTTTGGCCAATGGTGGGGCTGAAAGGATACAAGATGCTGGTATCCTCATACGTTATCCTCTTTCTCACATGCACCTCTTGCTTTCCTGCCCTCCCCTCACCACAACTCCACCCTTGTGCCTTCCTCATTTCACACACCAAAGAAATGCAGCCTACCCAGCCAGTGGTTGGCCAAGAAGAGGGAGAGGAGTGTGACGAAGAAGAAGAAGAAGACGTTTGATTTGACACTCCCAGCCACCAGCTCCTCAAGGTCGACCAGCAAGGCCATTTGCAGTGTCCCCCACTGAAAGTCAGCAGCCTTCTACCAGCCATGTTGAAGCCACTGGGTAGCATTGTGTGACATCACTAGGATAGGCAAAGGCACACACACAATATAGTCACTAAGAAAATGCATACGGGTGATGAGTTGATTTCTTGATGTCACATTGGATGGATAGATGTGTAAAGTTGGATTGGAAAGTTTGTTTTGTGGTGGCTTTTATTTCAGCATCGTGGCCAAGAGGACGCTGTGATGGTCAGTAACAGAGGGAAGGTAAGGTGTGGGACAAATATTGAAAGGGGAATTGGGGTTGTTGTCACTGGGACCACAGGCAGATGATTCCATCCCGGATATCCCGACCACAAAGGTACTGTCTGGGATGCATCCTTCCATCTGCTTCCTCCTCTACTGCTTCCTCCTCCTTGGCTCCTTCCTCTTCTGTTTCTTCCTCTTTTGTGTCTTCCTCTTCCCTCTGCGAGTGAATGCTGTAACTCTGAAATTACAGCATAAAATGCTGAAAGTACTCTGCAGGTCAGCTAACATCTCAACCTGAGATGTGAACTCTGTTTCTCTCTCCACGGATGTTGTGTGACCTGCTGAGTATTTGCAGCATTTCCTGTCTTCTCAGAGGCCTTCCTTTACCATCCGAGGCCTTGCAAGCATCCAGCAGCACTCCCTACACACTTAAAAAATTTTGAACATGTATTGCAGCAAATCACTACTTCAATAAAATCATTAAAAAAAACAGTCCAGAAGTTTAAATGCAAACTTACCTGAAAGACGTGTGTGTCCCTTTAAAAGGTGCTGACCACGCCTCTGTCCGTCTGCTTGCACATTGGGTTTACCTGGCATGCTTAGAACCCAGCGTGCAAGCAGCGCTAAGGTCGAAGTTGGCCGTGGTGACAGATTTTCAGAAGGCCTTTGATAAAGTCCCACATAAGAGGTAAGTGTGCAAAATTAAAGCACATGGGATTGGGGGTAATATACTGGCATGGATTGAAAATTGGTTAACAGACAGGAAACAGAGAGTAGGAATAAATGGGTCTTTTTCGGGGTGGCAGACGGTGACTAGTGGGGTACCGCAGGGATCAGTGCTTGGGCCCCAGCTATTCACAATATATATCAATGATTTGGATGAGGGAACCAAATGTAATATTTCCAAGTTTGCTGATGACACAAAACTAGGTGGGATTGTGAGTTGTGAGGAGGATGCAAAGAGGCTTCAAGGCGATTTAGACAAGTTGAGTGAGTGGGCAAATACATGGCAGATGCAGTAAAACGTGGATAAATGTGAAGTTATCCACTTAGGTAGGAAAAACAAAAAGGTAGAGTATTATTTAAATGGTGCTAGATTGGGAAATGCTGATGTACAAAGGGACCTGGGTGTCCTTGTACACCAGTCACTGAAAGCAAACATGCAGGTGCAGCAAGCAGTTAGCAGGGAAATGGTATGTTGGTCTTCATTGCAAGAGGATGTGAGTACAGGAGCAAGGATGTCTTACTACAGTTGTACAGGGCCTTGGTGAGACCACACCTGGAGTACTGTGTGCAGTTTTGGTCTCCTTACCTAAGAAAGGATATTCTTGCCATAGAGGGAGTGCAGCGAAGGTTCACCAGACTGATTCCTGGGATGGCAGGACTGTCGTATGAGGAGAGATTGGGTCGACTGGGCCTGTATTCACTAGAGTTTAGAAGAATGAGAGGGGATCTCATTGAAATGTGTAAAATTCTGACAGGGCTAGACAGACTGGATGCAGGGAGGATGTTTCCCTTGGCTGGGGGGGTCTAGAACGAGGGGTCACAGTCTCAGGATACGGGGGTAGGACATTTAGGACTGAGATGAGGAGAAATTTCTTCACTCAGAGGGTGGTGAACCTGTGGAATTCTCTACCACAGAAGGCTGTGGAGGCCAAGTCACTGAATATATTTAAGAAGGAGATAGATAGATTTCTAGACACAAAAGGCGTCAAGGGGTATGGGGAGAGAGCGAGAATATGGTATTGAGATAGAGGATCAGCCATGATCATATTGAATGGCGGAGCAGGCTCGAAGGGCCGAATGGCCTACTCCTGCTCCTGTTTACCTATGTTTCTATGTTTTTATGTCACCACTCGACCATTTTTTTTTTGCAGGGTGCTACCTCAGAACGACCATGCTACCGGGACAGAGGGCGCTACGGGACCCGCCACCAGCTGGTAGAAGAGCGGCGGCCACCGCTTCCTTGACATTATGTCACACTAACAGGTGGGGCGAAGGTAGGGAATTCCCCCCTCACCCCCAGTGCCTACTTCCACCTCCATAACATCGCCTATCTCTGCCCCGCCTCAGCTCATCTACTGCTGAAACCCTCATCCATGACTTTGTTACCTTTAGACTCAACTATTCCCGTGCTGTGCTGGCTGGCCTCCCACCTTGCATCCTCCAAAACTCTGCTGCCTGTATCCTAACTCGTTCCAAGTCCCATCCACCAGCACCCCTGTGCTCACTGACCTACATTGGCTCCTGGTCCAGCCCCGCCTCGGTTTCAACATTTTCATCCTTGTTTTCAAATCCCTCCATGGCCTCGCCCCTCCCTATCTGAGACTGCACGGAAAGGTCGTGCGGGGAGTCAGACAGATCACAGGGGGAGTCAGACAGATCACAGGGAGTGAGACAGATCACAGGGAGAGTCAGACAGATCACAGGGAGAGTCAGACAGATCACAGGGAGAGTCAGACAGATCACAGGGAGAGTCAGACAGATCACAGGGAGAGTCAGACAGATCACAGGGAGAGTCAGACAGATCACAGGGAGAGTCAGACAGATCACAGGGAGTCAGACAGATCACAGGGAGAGTCAGACAGATCACAGGGAGAGTCAGACAGATCACAGGGAGAGTCAGACAGATCACAGGGAGAGTCAGACAGATCACAGGGAGAGTCAGACAGATCACAGGGAGCCAGACAGATCACAGGGAGTCAGACAGATCACAGGGGGAGTCAGACAGATCACAGGGAGAGTCAGACAGATCACAGGGAGAGTCAGACAGATCACAGGGGGAGTCAGACAGATCACAGGGAGTGAGACAGATCACAGGGAGAGTCAGACAGATCGCGGGGCGAGTCAGACAGATCACACGGAGAGTCAGACAGATCACAGGGAGAGTCAGACAGATCACAGGGAGAGTCAGACAGATCACAGGGAGAGTCAGACAGATCACAGGGAGAGTCAGACAGATCACAGGGAGTCAGACAGATCACAGGGAGAGTCAGACAGATCACAGGGAGAGTCAGACAGATCACAGGGAGAGTCAGACAGATCACAGGGAGAGTCAGACAGATCACAGGGAGAGTCAGACAGATCACAGGGAGCCAGACAGATCACAGGGAGTCAGACAGATCACAGGGAGAGTCAGACAGATCACAGGGAGAGTCAGACAGATCACAGGGAGAGTCAGACAGATCACAGGGAGAGTCAGACAGATCACGGGGAGAGTCAGACAGATCACAGGGAGAGTCAGACAGATCGCGGGGCGAGTCAGACAGATCACACGGAGAGTCAGACAGATCACAGGGAGAGTCAGACAGATCACAGGAAGAGTCAGACAGATCACAGGGAGAGTCAGACAGATCACAGGGAGAGTCAGACAGATCGCGGGAGGAGTCAGACAGATCGCGGGGAGAGTCAGACAGATCACGGGGAGAGTCAGACAGATCACAGGGAGAGTCAGACAGATCACGGGAGGAGTCAGACAGATCACAGGGAGAGTCAGACAGATCACAGGGAGAGTCAGACAGATCACAGGGAGAGTCAGACAGATCACAGGGAGAGTCAGACAGATCACAGGGAGAGTCAGACAGATCACGGGGGGAGTGGGACAGATCACGGGGGGAGTGAGACTGATCACGGGGGGAGTGGGACAGATCGCGGGGGGAGTCAGACAGATCGCGGGGGGAGTGGGACAGATCGCGGGGGGAGTGGGACAGATCGCGGGGGGAGTCAGGTGATCACGGGGGGAGTGGGACAGATCGCGGGGGGAGTGGGACAGATCGCGGGGGGAGTCAGACAGATCGCGGGGGGAGTCAGACAGATCGCGGGGGGAGTCAGACAGATCGCGGGGGGAGTGGGACAGATCGTGGGGAGAGTGGGACAGATCGCGGGGGGAGTCAGACAGATCGCGGGGGGAGTGGGACAGATCGCGGGGGGAGTCAGGTGATCGCGGGGGGAGTGGGACAGATCGCGGGGGGAGTGGGACAGATCGCGGGGGGAGTCAGGTGATCGCGGGGGGAGTGGGACAGATCGCGGGGGGAGTGGGACAGATCGCGGGGGGAGTCAGACAGATCGCGGGGGGAGTCAGACAGATCGCGGGGGGAGTCAGACAGATCGCGGGGGGAGTGGGACAGATCGCGGGGGGAGTGGGACAGATCGCGGGGGGAGTCAGACAGATCGCGGGGGGAGTGGGACAGATCGCGGGGGGAGTCAGGTGATCGCGGGGGGAGTGGGACAGATCGCGGGGGGAGTGGGACAGATCACGGGGGGAGTCAGGTGATCGCGGGGGGAGTGGGACAGATCGCGGGGGGAGTGGGACAGATCGCGGGGGGAGTCAGACAGATCGCGGGGGGAGTCAGACAGATCGCGGGGGGAGTGAGACTGATCACGGGGGGAGTGGGACAGATCGCGGGGGGAGTGGGACAGATCGCGGGGGGAGTGGGACAGATCGCGGGGGGAGTGGGACAGATCGCGGGGGGAGTGGGACAGATCGCGGGGGGAGTCAGACAGATCACGGGGGGAGTGGGACAGATCACGGGGGGAGTCAGACAGATCGCGGGGGGAGTGGGACAGATCGCGGGGAGAGTGGGACAGATCGCGGGGAGAGTGGGACAGATCGCAGGGAGAGTGGGACAGATTGCGAGTGTGTGTCCACAGTTACTTTCCACACAGTTATTTGAGTATACCTGGAATGGTCTTCTGGTTCGGGTAGAGGAGGCAAAAACACTGACGTCATTCAAGAGGCAGATAGATCTGGTGTTGGGAATGGAGACGGTCGGTTTCTACAGTCAGAAGAGCTAGATCGTCTGAATTTCCACTCTCATCTGAACTTATCATTGTGAACCGAAACCATTAAGACAAAGAGAATAGCTGGCGTTGTTTGGGGGATTTTGTTGCATTGATATGTGTAACAAAATCACTGCACTTAATAGTGTAAGTAGAGTAAACCAACATTAAAGTGATCCAATTTGCATTAAGTAAGTATCTGCTCTACATAAATAATAAATAATCAGTGTAATTAATTACTAATTAATTTGAAATCAAACTAATTATTAATAGACTTCAAGTGATTCTATTAGTTCTAGATATAAATTAAAGTAACTAATAAATAAATAAAGATCAGCGATGGTAGCACAGGCAATGTGTCAGGACTGATATGTGGGGATTTGTGGACAGCGAACTGTCTCATGTTGCCACATCTGCAGGAAATGCCTCTGCCTTGAGTCACTCCAACTCAGAGTCATTGAGCTGAATGGGGTGTTAAAAACTCCGACACATAAGGCTGGATAGTTTTCTCCAGAGTACAGTCACACCTCAGAGGAAAGCACAGCTGCAGGAAGGGGAGAGTGCGACTGTTAGTCAGCAGGGTAAGGGGAACGTAGGGGAGGTAGAGAAGGAGGTCCCTAATAGGTACAATATACTTCCTACCCGTGAGGATAAGAATGAAGGCTGTAAGGAGGAGGGCCATAATGTTAACCATGGCACCGTGGAGCAGGAGGCAGTGCAAGGGTGGCGGGGGAGGGTAGTGGGGATCGGAGCAGAATAGAAAACTTGTAGTCTTGGGGATTCGATAATTAGGGGGACAGATAGTGTCCTCTGCAGTCGCAACCGAGAGTCCAGAAGGGTGTGTTGCCTACCTGATGCAAAGGTAAAGGATATCTCGGAGCAACTGGAGAGGAACTTGGAAAGGGAGGGGGAAGGTCCAGTTGTCGTGGTCCATGTTGGGACCAGTGACATAGGGAAGAAAAGGGAGGAGGTCCATCTAAGGGAATATCAGAAGTTAGGAACTAAATTAAAAAACAGGTCTTCACGGGTGCTAATCTCAGGATTGCTACTCGAGCCATGTACTAATTGGTATCAGGATAGGCAGATCAGAAAGGTGAATGCGTGGCTGAAAGACTGGTGTGGGAAGGAGGGGTTCCGTTTCACGGGACGCTGGCACCAGTGCTGGGACAGGAAGGAGCTGTACCGCTGGGATGGGCTCCACCTGAACTAGAGTGGGACCAGTTTCCTAGTGGAAAGGATAAATAAGCATGTGATAGAACTTTAAACTAGTAAGTCAGGGGGAGGGATCTGATGAAAATAAGTCTGAAGATAGAAGAAATAGGTCAGACCAGGGTAAGGAACAAGGGGAACATAAACGGTCAAAGAAGAGATACAGTTATAGAATGCAAGTATAAAATGACTGTTAAAAATAAAATGAGGGGAACAATTAATAAAAACAAATTACATTACCTGTATAGCAATGTGCACAGCATCCGAATCAAAACAGGGATCTGGAGGCAATAATCTGAAGCAAGGAGCCAGATGTAGTAGGGCTAACTGACACATGGCTATATAAAGAATAGGACTGACAGTTACATATTATAGGATATATAAAGGATAGGGAAGGAAGATGGGTTGGGGGTGAAGTAGCTGTACTAATAATGTAGTAGACAAAAGGGACATAACTAACATTGAGATAGAAACAGAATCCATACAGATTGAGACAAAGAATAAGAAGGATCAATCCCATAAGTAGCGATATTCTACAGACCAGCTAATAGTGGAAAGGAAATGGAGGAAGAAATATGTAAGCAAATCTGTGAAATGAGTAAAGGTCATCAAATAATAATCTTGGGAGATTTCAACTACCCCCAAATAAACTGGCAAGAAGTGGTAGGAAAAGGGAAAAAAAGAATGGAGTTATTACAGTGTGTACAGGACTCCTTTCTTACCCAGTATGTAAGACGCCCAAGAGAGGAATCACTACTGGATCTAGTAATGGGAAATGAACCAGATTGGGTGGCGGGGATAGATAAACTAGAGGTCATCAGTATAAGATAGTCAGATATCCAATAGGGAATTCAGAAGAAACTTCTTTACCCAGAGAGTGGTGAGAATTCCCTCGCTACCACGGGGAATGGTTAGAGCGAATAGTATAGATGCATTTAAGGGGAGGTTAGATAAACATATGAGGGAGAAGGGAATAGAGGGTTCTGCTGATAGATTTAGATGAGGAAAGACTGGAGGAGGCTCAAGTGGAGCATAAACGCCGGCATGGACTGGTTGGGCCGAATGGCCTGTTTCTGTGCCATATATCCTATGTAATCCTATGTAAGGATAAAACCCCTGTTGCGGATGGATTGCATCCACACATATTAAAAGAAATTAGGGAACAGATAGCAGAGGTACTATTAATTATATATAAAAATTCATTAGAAAAGGGAATAGTGCAAGAGGACTGGTGACAGCTAATGCGATTCCTATATTTAAAAAGGGAGATAGAACAAGTCCAGGGAACTATAGGCCAGTTAGCTTAACATTGGTGGGAGGAAAGATAATGGAATCTTTACTCAAAGATGTAATGGAAAAGCAAGTGGACTGGAATTTTCTGGGGTCCATGCGGGCACGATCGGAGGTGGGTCGGGTGGGAAATTTGAAAAAAGTTGGAGTGGGTTGGGAACCCGCTGTCATCCCGCCCCCATGCGCCTTTCCCTCGGGCGCGTTTGCCGGTGCGGCAGCGACCCGACCGGCAGAGGCGGGCGACCTAATTGAAATCATTATAAACTTGTTGTAAGAGCCTTTTTCCCCCTTCATTTCAAATTTCCCAGCATGGCCACGGGATTCACGCAGCTCGGGAACCACGTCTGTCAGCCTGAGGCGGGAGTTGAGTGGCCATTGCTCCAGCTGATTACTTGACAGCATCAAATGTGCTATAAAAGCTCCGACCTCACAGCTGATCACTTTCCTCAGGCAGAAGCTGTTGCTGACTACATTGCCAGCACAGATTTAACTTTCTGCAGGCTGCAAGTCTTTCCAGCAAAGTCTCCATCCAGTGTCATCTCATTCGAAGAACCTCTCTCACCATTGACAGATTGCTTCTGTCATCTCTACTTGACCTGCCATCTATTCCATCAGCATGGGTGCCGTTTATACTGTCCCACCTTGGTCCTCAGAATCGACCACGATCAGCCCCAACACCAGCAGCACCAGGCACACCAGCAGCACCAACAACACCACCAACCTTCTCCGCATCACCTGATGCTGCACAGGACATAATGCATCAGCACCCGAGCACATTGCTGCCCAGGAGGCCAGGGATGGCCTCATTATGTCCACATTTACTGAACTTTATGCTGTACAGCCTGGCTGCCACATGATGTGACAGGTTTGCATCACCCCACACCAACACCATAAAGGATTCCTACAATAACCAAGCCATTCACCATTGCTGGAGGTTCCATTATGTCTCACGAGTCACTGCAACTCACTAAGCCACTTCCAAAGGTGCACACAAATGTGTCCAAGATGGGAAAGTGGTGAAAATAAAGATTTTAATGGTTGACAATACATTAACGCAAACTTGTCATTAACATTGACTAAATCATAAAAGTGGCTACCCTTGTGAATCTACTTGTGAGTCATCTTTCTCTTCTGCGTGCTTCTACGAGGTGTTAGCCCTGTGGCTTCAGCAGAGGTAGAGGCAGCCTGCTCACTTCCTTGCTGCGACTGCCTTTTGGCGGACATCCTCTGGGTTTTGGAGCCTATGATGGCCCTGCCAAAGTCTGCTCCTCCTGCGACTGTGCAGGGGCAGACTAGGTCATTGCGATCTGAGGAGCCATCTGGGGCTCTGAGGGGGTGGGGGGCAATGCGGGAGAAGTGTAAGCGCTTTGAGAGGAGCCCACACTTCTCTCTCCCCTCTCACCGTCATCTCTCTCGTGGGTCACCCGCACTTCCCTGCTAGCAAGGAGCACCTTGCTGCACATCAGTGGGGCCATGAGGACCCACATCTTCACTGACATCCCTCCTAGACAGGAGATCAATGAGCCTCTGCCATCTATGCTCCATAGATAGCCATCTAGTCTCCATAGATAGCAATCTATTCTCCATAGAGACCATGTGCTCCTGTGAGTGGCCCATTAGCTGCTCCATGCACGTGGCCATCCTATCCATGGAAGAGCCTACAGTCGCCATCACCTGCGACATGGTGGTGCTCATGTTGGAGATGGACTCCTCCATTCTCTAAACATTTGCAGACATCGAGCTCGCAAAACTTGTCAGAGCCTCCTGCACTTCCTGCTGCACCTCCAGGATCGCTCTCTTTCTGGATGACCCCCGAGGCTCAGCGTCTGCATGCAGCTGAGCAGAGCTGGGAGCATCCTGTGCCCTCCGGCGAGGAGTCTCCACTGCTGTCCCTGTCTCCACCATTTCCTCTTGCTCACTTGTGACTTGTAACGGACCCGGTGACAACACTACTCTATCTTGCGTTGGACCCACCGAGCTGTGCGTCTCTGCGCTGGTGCTGGGTGTGCTCATGTCTGGTGATGCTGTTCCCCCAGAGGCTGGAGGCTCCTCTGAGGAATCATCTTGCTCTTCCTCCTGGACACTGGCTCTTGATGGACCTGTGGGAGAGTAAAGAGATGAGTTAGATATGCCATAAGAAGAATGGGCGCACATACCATTATGCACATGATGACCATTCAGTGGCTGATGACATCAGTCCCCATATGAGTGACTGCTGTATGCCATGTAGCTGTATGATATGTAATTCTGTCACCAGGTTGCTGAGATGTCCCCCTCTCTCCGTCTCCCACCTCCGTTGCTCAGCCACTCCCAAGACTTATGCTGTTGTGAGGGTCGCAAATGATGGAGGCCCACCTCCAGTTCTCTCCCTCTCCCTCTTATTGTGGGCTCTCTTTTCCTGCAAGGGGGGAAAGAAGAGAAAGCTGAGAGAGAGCGATGGAACAAGTGTAGTGATGGGTTGCATCTTTAGAGGGAGACTATGATGGATTGGGGTGGCAATGCCAAGTGGGCTCCTTGTGTGTTGTTAGTTGGTATGATTGCATTAGGATGAGGCTGAGTGTGAGGGGTGGCTAGTGAGATGGGGATGTGATAATGTAGATAGAGAGAGAGGGATGGGTGGACGTGTAAGATATGTTGGTGTGAGTAAGGATGTGCAGGAGTAGGGTTGGGAAGGCAGAGTGATGGGGATGTGATGAGAGGCACAGCAGGATGAAGTTGAGTGTGGCTTTGTACTCACCTTTCCAGATCTAATGAGATTATTGAAACGTTTGCGGCACTGCACCCAGGTCCTGTTGACCACGTCCCTGCTGTTGACCTCCTCTGCAATTTGAAGCCAGGCTCTTTTTGTCTCCTGGGGAAGTCTCTTCCGCCCATTGGAAGGGAAGAGGACCTCCCTACGTGCTCTGACTCCCTTCACAAGGATATGGAGGGAGTCATCGGAGAACCTGGGTACAGCCCTCAGCCTCTGTGCAGTCATCTCTCCAACTGTTTGGAGCAATGAAAGCATCCAGTGTGCTCCCTGCACACTCCTAGATGAACCTTCAAATGCAATGTGGCCATGGCTCCTTTAAATATCCCAGCTGAAAACACCTCATAGATGAAGTCATCAGACCCGCACCATTTAATTGGGCCAGGTAACGTGCAGGGCGGTTTTAATAGGCCCCATTAACGCAAAGTCGATTTCTGCAGTGGGATGGAAGCAGCAATGGGGTCGCGACCCGACACACCGCCCGCCCACACCCGGCCCGCCCAGGTACAGAAAATTCCGGCCCTAGAAACAGAAAATATAATAAAGGATAGTCAGCCCAATTTTCAAAAGGGAAGGTTATGCTTGACCAACCATATTGAATTATTTGAAAAAGTAACAGAAAGAGTAGACAAGGGCAATGTAGTAGATGTAATATATTTGGATTTTCAAAAGTCTTTTGATAAGGTATCGCATTGTAGACTCATGGCTAAGGTCAGAGCATGTGGAGTCAGGGGACAGGTACAGAATGGATAGCAAGCTGGCTACAAAACAGAAAATAGAGAGTAGGGGTTAAGGGTTGATATTCAGACTGGCAAGAGGTGGGAAGTGGTGTTCCACAAGGATCGGTGCTGGGACCACTGTTGTTCCATAATTACATAAACGATCTGGACTCGGGAATTGAAAGTACAATTTCAAAATTTCCAGATGATGCGAAATTGAGGGAGTGTTATAGTTAACACAAAGGAAGAATGCAAAATACAAGAGGGCATTAATAAACTTGCAGAATGGGCATGCATTGGCAAATTAATTTTAATATAGATAAGTGTGAGGTGATGCATTTTGGTGGGAAGAATAAGGAGTCCGCATACTGTTTGGATAATAAGAGTCTAAATGGGGCAGAGCAGCAAAGGGATCTGGGGATACAGATACACAAATCACTAAAAGTAGCGATGCAGGTTAATAAGGCCATAAAAAAAAAGCAAACCAAGCATTGGGATTTATTTCTAAAGGCATAGAATTCAAAAGCAGAGAAGTTATGTTAAACTTGTATCGAACCTTGGTTAGACCACACTTGGAGTACTATGTACAGTTCTGGTCTCCATATTATAAAAGGGATATAGAGGCACAGGAGAAGGTGAAAACAATATTCACAAGGATGATACCAGAACTGCGAGGATATATTTATCAGGAAAGGCTGAACAGGCTGGGGCTCTTTTCTCTAGAAAAGAGAAGGCTGGGAGGTGACCTGATAGAGGTCTTTAATATAATGAAAGGGTTTGAAAGGGTAAACATTGAGAAAATGTTTCCACTTGTGGGGGAATCCAAAACTAGAGGTCACTAATAAATCCAATAGGGAATTCAGGAGAAACTTCTTTACCCAGAGAGTGGTTAGAATGTGGAACTCGCTACCACAGGGAGTGGTTGAGGCAAATAGCATAAATGCATTTAAGGGGAAGCTAGATAAGTACATGAGGGAGAAAGGAATAGAAAGGATATGTTGATAGGGTTAGATGAAGAAGGATAGGAGGAGGTTCGTGTGGAGCATAAACGCTGGTATAGACCAGCTGGGCCGAATGGCCTGTTTCTGTGCTGTAGACTCTATTTAAGACTTCAAAGTAATTCACTGCACGTCTTGTCCTTTGAAATGATTCTGAGAGACATTAGATGTCATATAAAGGCAAGTTTTTCATTAGACTGTGTGAGATGGGTGTAGGATCCTGGTCTCACTGAAGTCTGCACCTGCAATTTCCAGCAAAGGTAACCAATGTTCCCGTTTAGCCATGTGGCCCGGCCATGCGGCTATCTGAAGCTCCCGCGCAGGACGCTTGCCGGTTTCTCAATGGAAAACCCGCCCATGCGCGGAAGTTTGAATGGGCCACGCGCCCCAAAAAAAATTAGAGGGGAACATTGAAGGTAACAACCAGGAGTGGTATCCCGGGCTGATATTGTTTCTCTCGACCCGAGGGCAGCTCAACAGTTGCCCCAGCTGTGATCAGTGAAGACTGGAGATCCACCCTGGACCTTTCTGGTCGGTGGGGCTGAATCACATGCTACCTTTACCAACTGAACCAACAGGGCAGCTATCGTTGGGTGTGATTTTCCAGCCTGCAGACAAATCACTGTGTCCCAGTAGAGCACCTCAACTCCAGAGGGAGGATATTCTGGGAAGACCACCCTGCACCTCAGCAGGGTATCTTCCAGTTGAGTGACCATGGAGGAGGACTCAACACAAAACAGCGGAGTGTGAGGCCCAGGTCGGCTTCCTGCTTTCCTACAGAAAACACTTGTCTTGTCCCATTAAAGGACTGACAGCTAGTTGCTGCAGCATGCAACGTACTGAAGGTAGAGGCAGCAATTAACTGAGTCTGACAGCCTAGAAGCTGTCAGGTTTGTTCCTGGATTTTGCTGAGCTAACTGATCTCAGCTCTTAGTGTTAGCCTCAGCAATCCTGGATTGAGAAGGGAAATACCAGCCAGAATTCGCTCCGGTGAATATCCAGTGATACCTGCAGAAAAGAAAGGAAAAAGAAAGACTCGCATTTCTACAGCACCTTTCACAACCTCAGGGTGTCCCAAAGCGCTTCACAGCCAATGAAGTACTTTTGAAGTGTAGTCACTGCTGTAATGTAAGAAAAGAGCTTGTGAGTGAACATCGGGTAAGACAGGATGGAGAACAGTTGTGGCACCACCTCCATGGTCAAATAGCCTACTGTCTGGGCTTGTACCTGAAGAATGACCCTTGGCCGAGGCACTCGAGTGTATTTATAAATCCATACCACAGCAAAATTCAGCACCTTCGAGAGATGTGCGCAGAAAATTGGAGTTTTTTTTTTAGAATATACATAAAGGGTCGGTTCTAGGACCACTGTTTTTCTTGATATATATTAATGACTTGGACGTGGGTATAGAGGGCACATTTTCAAAATTTGCAGATGACACTAAACTTGGAAGTATAGTGAACAGTGAGGAGGAGAGGGATAGACTTCAGGAAGACATAGACAGGCTGGTGAAATGGGCGGACACGTGGCAGATGAAATTTAATGCAGAAAAATGTAAAGTGATACATTTTGGTAGAAAGAATGAGGAGAGGACATATAAACTAAATGGTACAATCCTGAAGGGGGTGCATGAACAGAGAGACCTGGGGGTATGTGTGCACAAATCGCTGAAGGTGGCAGGGCAGGTTGAGAAAGCAGTTAAAAAGGCTTACAGGATCCTGGGCTTCATAAAGAGAGGTATAGAGTACAAAAGTGTGGAAATTATGATGAACCTGTATAAAACACTGGTTGGGCCCCAACTGGAGTACCGTGTCCAATTCTGGGCACCACACTTTAGGAAGGATGTGAAGGCCTTAGAGTGGGTGTAGAAAAGATTTATGAGAATTATTGCAGGAATGAGGGACTTCAGTTACGTGGATAGACTAGAGAAGCTGGGATTGTTCTCCTTGGAACAGAGAAGGTTGAGAGGAGATTTGATAGAGGTGTTCAAAATCATGAGGGGTCTGGACAGAGTAGATAGAGAGAAACTGTTTCCATTGGCAGAAGGGTCGAGAACCACAGGACACAGATTTAAGGTGATTGGCAAAAGAACCAAAGGCGACGTAAGAAAAACTTTTTTACGCAGCGAGTAGTTATGATCTGGAATGCACTGCCTGAAAGGGTGGTGGAGGCAGACTCAATCATGGCTTTCAAAAGGGAGTTGGATAAGTATCTGAAGGAAAGAAATTTGCAGGGCTACGGGGAAAGGGCGGGGGAGTGGGACTAGCTGAAGTGCTCTTGCAGAGAGCCGGCACGGGCTCGACAGGCCGAATGGCCTTCTTCCGTGCTGTAACCATTCTATGATTTTAAATATCAAGGCAGTTAATATAACTTTGAGTGAACCATAAGACAGAGCCAGCTAAGTTAATACTTAATGATATAACACTTGCATCGATCAATAATGCATAACAAAGTGTCATCTCAAAAATCTCTGAAGATGAAGCACTGGAAATAACAAATACTTTATGTAAGAAATCTCTTACACTTATGAGGCAATGGAAAAAAGAGAAAGACACATATAGGGAGAAAGGAAGACAGACTCCTTTTACTCTCATTTGATTTTTTTTAAGAAAAGTTGAACTTTTAACGCAAGCAAAGCCTTTTTGAGGGAAACAGAAGGGATTGTTGAGAGAGAGATTGGGGATTGAGAGAAAGAGACGGAGGGTTGGCAAGGAAAGAGATGCCAACTTGGGTGGTCAGTAAGTGACTGTATTACACAGCTAGGTTGTTCGAAAATGACTTGGGGTGTTAAGGCTTTGAAAGATTTGGGTGTGAGAAAGTTTTCATTTTCACATTGCATGTTGAAGATATGTCCTCCTGAGGGACAGGCATGCATGAGATGCAGAGAATGAGCTGTGAGGTTGTGTGAGAGTTTGACATGGGTGTGGAGTGCATGTGGAACAGACAACACTTTGTGGCATGCAACCTTTGGGTCACCCACAGGGTACATCATACTGTTGGATAGTCTTTCCTTTCCAGATTCCTTCAAGTGTGCCATACTCTATTGCATCTGTTCCCTTGCCTGCATCAAGTATGCACCGTGTTGAACCCGCTGACCATCTGTTACCACAATTGGTGCACTGGTGCCCTGGAACGCCAACATGGGGCAACCCTCCTGCTGCCTACCTCATTTAACTACCCATCAAACAGGGTCAGCTGCTGTACCGTTCCACCACTTCTCCACAGAATCTGCGCTTCCACGTTGGGTGTCCTTTCACTTCATCTATCTGCCGGCCACTGCTCCTCCTTCCACCAACCCCTTGGCCAAAACTGACCAATATCGGAAATTGATTCTGAAGCTTGATAAAAGCAGCCATTTACTTTTTAGGGCGCACGCCCCTTTAATTTGAATCTGCCGGCCAGATTTGTCACTTCCCTCGCTGGGCTTACTTCTGCACAAGGACGAAGCCTCACTCGCTGCGGGTAATTATTGAAGTGTCCTGGAGTGGATATTTGAGGCAGTCACTTCACTGCTCCTCTGGCTAGCCTTGCTCCAGCATTGGGCGCAAACACCTCAAACGGCAGCAGCAAACATGAATACGGAAGCAAAGCATTGACAGCAAAATCAATGGCAGAATGCCGAGCAAAAATGCCACTGGTGTATATTGGACATCCTGGAGAGTTAAGGGTTAACAGTCGAACTTCTTTGTGCTTTAAAGCAACAAGCTTTCCAAGATATAAACAGGATGACTCTGAAGTGTCGTGAGGGGAATGCATTGCTTGTTTTCTGAGATGTGAAGTGCTTGTGTGAGGGAATAAGTGTTAGTAATGACATCACCCATGAGTGGTTTAGTTTTAGGGTAATAAACATGGGTAGCAGGGATCCATTAGCTACAGATAGCAGCTGGTAAAGCTTTTATTTCAAGGATACTAGCAAATGTTAAGTCAGGAAGTCCCGTGTAGGGGAGTCGTTCTGAGGTAAACAATTGCAAACTGTTTACATGGATATTCTGTTTTCAAAGGATTTGGCAAATAGATACGTCATACAGGCTTGTCCATGACATTTTGCTTTGATGTAGTCAAAATATGGCGTATAAAGAGCATGATTTTCAACAGTATCACAGAGTGTACTCGAAAGATACAGAAACCTGGAAAAAGTCACTCTCTGTCTTCTTCTTCTTCTTCTTCTTAGGCAGTCCCTCGGAACCGAGGATGACTTGCTTCCACACTAAAAATGAGTTCTCAGGTGACTGACGAGTCCAATGTGGGACCTACAGTCTCTGTCACAGGTGGGGCAGACGGTGGTTGAAGGGGCGGGTGGGTGGGGTGCTTGGGTTGACGTGCGCTCCTTCCGCTGTTTGCGCTTGGCTTCCGCTTGCTCCCGGCGAAGAGACTCGAGGTGTTCAGCGCCTTCCCGGATGCTTCTCTCTGTATGCGGTTAAAGACCGAACAGCTTTTACTGTGTATCAATAAAGTCTGTTCCGTATACTCCTCTACAAAATCTCGTGCTTACTCGAAACTTGTTGTTGTGAACCAGGGGAGAAAGGAGGTTGACTGCTAACACTGTATTGGGTGAAATGTCATAATTATTGTGCCAGAAATGTAAAAAGCTGAACAGCCAGTAGGACGTGTAAGCTGTGGCTCTGTGGCAGCACTCTCGCCTCTGAGTCAGAAGGTCAAGGGTTCAAGTCCTACTCCGGAGACTTGAGTAACACTCCAGTGCAGTACTGAGGGAGTGCTGCACTGTCAGAGGTGCCGTCTTTCGGATGAGATGTTAAACCGAGGCCCCGTCTGCCCTCTCAGGTGGATGTAAAAGATCCCACGGCATTATTACGAGGAAGAGCAGAAGAGTTCCTCCCAGTGTCCTGGCCAATATCCCTCAACCAACATCACTAAAAAAACAGATTTAATGGTCATTATCACATTGCTGTTTGTGGGAGCTTGCTGTGCGCAAATTGGCTGCCACATTTCCTACATTACAACAGTGACTACACTTCATTGGCTGTAAAGCGCTTTGGGACGTCCTGAGATCGTGAGAGGTGCTATAGAAATGCAAGTCTTTCTAGCTTTCAGAAGTTTCTTGAGCTGACCAGTCCCTTGGATCCAACAATGGCCACATATCAACTTGATGAGCCGCACCTTTTGGCCGGTTCCTTGCCCGTGATTGGGCAGCCAAGCGAGGGCCAGCATTTAAAAATAATTCAATGGTATGACATTGAAAAAATCAGCCGTAGGCCCAATTCCTCTCCTCCCAACAGTGCCGGGAAATGAAGCTCCGCTCTACTCACAAAGATCGGTGCAGGCGACAGCCGTCCAGTTAGCGCCTCCTGGCAGCTAATCATTTCTTGAATGACTCCAGAGTTTTTACCTCTACTACTTGACCCAGAAAACCTCTCCGGGAATTAATCACCCTTTGTGTGAAGAACTGCTGACATCTTGAATTTGGTTTTTGTTACCCATTTTTATTGTGCCTGTGTTCTGAAGTTGTTATTTAACTTGAAGTAGTGCCCAGGATTAACCTTTTCTATTCCACTTATTATCTTAGCTGCTTCAATAAATTCCCTTTTCATTCACTTCTTTTCAAGGCTTAAGAGTCACAAGAACATTAGGAACAGGAGGAGGCCATTCAGCCCCTCGAGCCTGCTCCATCATTCAATGCGATCATGGCTGATCTGCACCGCAACCTCATTTACCCGCCTTTGATCCATATCCCTTGATACCCTTACCCAACAAAAATCTATCGATCTCAGTCTTGAAGGTGTCAACTGACCCCCAGCATCCACAACCTTTTGGGGAAGAGAGTTCCAGATTTCCACCACCCTTTGTGTGTAAAAGTGCTTCCTGATTTCACTCCTGATTGACCTAGTTCTAACTTTAAGATTGTGCCCCCCTTATTCTGGACTCCCCCACAGAACAACAACTTGCAATTATATAGCGCCTTTAACATAGTCAAACATCCCAAGGCACTTCACAAGAATGTTATCGAACAAAATTTGACACCGAGCCACATAGAAACATAGAAACATAGAAGATAGGAGCAGGAGTAGGCCATTCGGCCCCTCGAGCCTGCTCCGTCATTCAATGCGATCATGGCTGATCATCCAAATTCAGAACCCTGTCCGTGCTTTCTCCCCATATCCCTTGATCCCTTTAGCCTTAAGAGATATATCCAACTCCTTCTTGAATATATTTAATGAATTGGCCTCAACTGCCTTCTGTGGTAGAGAATTCCACAGGTTCACCACTCTCTGGGTGAAGAAATTCCTCCTCATTTCTGTCCTAAATGGCTTACCCCTTATCCTTAGACTGTGACCCCTGGTTCTGGACTCCCCGGCCATTGGGAACATCCTTCCTGCATCTAGTCTGTCCAGTCCTGTCAGAATTTTATAAGTTTCAATGAGATCCCCTCTCATCCTTCTAAACTCCAGCGAGTATAAGCCCAATCGACCCAATCTCTCCTCATACATCATTCCTGCCATCCCAGGTATCAGCCTGGTGAATCTTCGCTGAACTCCCTCCATGGCAAAAACCTCCTTCCTCAGATAAGGCGACCAAAACTGCACACAGTACTCAAGGGCCCAAAAATTCAGCCCTTCCCACGTGAGTACACAGTGTGTACTCACCCGTATTCATTCCCGAAGTGCCGGTTTCCTGCATGCACTGCGCATGCACGGGAAACCGGAACTTCCGGTATGGTGAAGGGGGCGGTTCCTAGGTGAACCGCGTGCGCGCTAGAGGCTGCGCGCACGCAGCACACTTAGATTTTTTTTCAGGTTTCTACGCGAGGATAAGTATTGAAGATTCTACACTAATAAAAAGGAGGCGTTAGACCCCTTTTGAACAAGGTAAGTGGTTAATTAAGTATAATTTAAAAAAAATTTCAACAGTTTTATCTTTTTTAGATACTTTAAAGAAAGGTAAGTTTATTTTTATAACTTTTAAAAAGCATTTTAATTTTTTCAAAAATTTAATTTTTTGTTTAAAGTGGTTAATTTATTTAACTATAGTTATTTTATAAATGTGATGGTTTTTTTTTTATTTATTTGAGGTTTAGCTGTTCTTTTGGGGCTGATTTCAATTCACAGATTTGACAGGTCTTCCTATCAAATCTATGAATGAAAGATGGTCTGCTGCCATTGGCTCTCCATGGCCCACGTGATCCCAGGGGTCGCATCGCACTAACTGCGCCTCTGGAACACGCAAGCACTGTGCGCCGGCTCTTGGGAGAGGCCCAGGACCCGAAGTTCCCGTGGGCCCAAAACACTACGGTAGGCGCGGTGGGTAAGAGCGCGCGCGATCCTTACCCCCGCGGCAAGCCGGCCACCCGAATTTCTAGGCCAATATGTGGTCTCACCAAGGCCCTGTACAACTGCAGCAAGACATCCTTGTTCCTGTACTCAAACCCTCTCGCTACGAAGGCCAACATACCATTTGCCTTCTTAACCGCCTGCTGCACCTGCATGCTTACTTTCAGCAACTGGTGCACAAGGACACCCAGGTCTCGTTGCACTTCCCCTTCTCCCAATCTATTGTCATTCAGATAATAATCTGTCTTCCTGTTTTTGACACCAAAGTGGATAACCTCGCATTTATCCACGTTATATTGCATCTGCCATGCTTCTGCCCAATCACCCAACCTGTCCAAATCATCCTGGAGTTTCTCGGCATCCTCCTCACAGCACACACGCCCACCCAGCTTTGTGTCGTCTGCAAACTTGGAGATATTACATCTAGTTCCCTTGTCTAGATCATTAATATATATTGTGAATAGCTGGGGTCCAAGGACCGATCCCTGCGGTACCCCACTAAGGAGATATTAAGACAAGTGACCAAAAGCTTAGTCAAAGGGGTAGGTTTTAAGGAACACTTTAAAGGAGGAGAGGGAGGGAGAGAGGCGGAGAGGTTTAGGGAGGGAATTCTAGAGCTTAAGGCCTAGACAGCTGAAGGCACGGCCACCAATGGTGGAGCGATGAAAATCAGAGATGCTTAAGAGGCCAGAATTGGAGGAGCGCAGAGATGTCAGAGGGTTGGAAGGCTGGAGGAGATTACAGAGATAGAGAGGGGCGAGGCCATGGAGAAATTTGAACACAAGGATGAAAATTTTAAAATCGAGGCATTGCTAGACTCGGAGCCAATATAGGTTAGCGAGCAGATGATGGGTGAATGCCACTTAGTGCAATTTAGGGTACGGGTGGCAGAGTTGTGAATGAGCTCAAGTTTACGTAGGGTACAAAGTGGGAGGCCGGCCAGGAGAGCGTTGGAATAGTCGAGTCTGGAGGTAACACAGGCATGGATGAGGGTTTCAGCAGCAGATGAGCTGAGGCAGGGGCGGAGACGGGTGATGTTACGGAAATAGTTCCTCTGTATCCACCCTATCGAACACCTTTATCATCTTCTATACTGAGGGGAGTCCAAGCTTTCCTTTCATTGCCTCATAACCCAGTCCTTAGACATTCTGTGCTGCCATCTCCGCACCACTTCCGTGACTAGTATTGAACACATCGTTCATTGCGCGGCCTAACCAGAACACTGTAAGCTTCCGCACGATGGCCTTGGATTAAGAGGGCCCAATTCCGTGGTCCCTGTGGGGAGTGCCCTCGCAGACAGTGCATTGCGGGGAATCGCAGGAGCACATCCCGTGATTTTCCACCTATTACAATTAATGAATGGAAAAGCACGGCCTATTTGCCTGTGATTTCCCATGATGCGCTGCCTGTGAGTGCCATTCCCCAGTCGGAGCACGGAATTAGCCCCACGCTCCACTGATTTGGCAGCGCAGAGCAGAATTCTGTTTGTGTTGTTAATTGCTGCTCTGCTCTAGACATGGTCAGGGTTGAGTCTCCCCTTATTCCCAAATCACTTTTAGCCTCCCTCCGAGCTAGTTCAACACCATTCATCAAGTATGCACCTATTTTCTTTCTCCTGGTGTGTAAGACCTTACATTTCTCTGTACTGACGTTCAGCTACCATAGTTCTCCCCACTTGCAACCCTTGCCTATGACCTTCCATCAATCTTTAGCTGCTTTATTAGACTCTACTCCCTGCCTAATCTGGTATAATTTGCAAATATGGCTAACATACATAGAGATGAAGCATTAGACTAGATCAAACTGGGATCCTTCTGTGCCTACCATTGCCTTTGATGTTGGATTACTTTTTTGAAACTGTGACAACTCATGAAGAAATGCTTGTAAACAGGAATTTGCTGCTTGCAAGAAACAAATTCATCACCGTACAGTGGGAGTGACTCAATGGCTCCCATATTAACTTGGAGACGCGTTGGGAGGGGGCGGTTCCAATATCACGTGGGAAACCGGAAGCAAGTTCAGCGTGTCTGTTGGTGGCATATTTAACGCAGCAAGCTCATTATCATGTTACTTCCGGGTTTGGCGTCGAATGCGCGGCATCGGGCGTGATGCGGACCCACATGACACGATCTGAACTCCAGTATTTAAAGGGCCAATCCAAAGATGGAATTTGGATGAGGTGGGAGTTTGCACAAAGAGAAGGAGAAGCTTCATGATGGATTCAGGACGGACAAGGGTTGCGCCTCGATTTAATAATGCGTCGCTTGATGTACTGCTGGGGTCAGTGAGGAGCCGGAGAGAGATACTCTTCCCCAGCAATGGGAGGAAGAAACCTGCTGCTGCCACAAAGAAGGGGTGGCTGGAGGTGGTCCAGGAGGTCAGCAACAGGAGCATTGTGCCACGCTCCTGCATTCAGAGCACGAAGCGTTTTAATGACCTAACCAGGTCAGGAAATGTGAGTACAGTTGCACATTCACCTACATCCTGTTGTGCGCATCACACCCCTTCCCTCACTCTGCCTTGTCAAGCATACTTCATCACATCACTCCTCACACCCACTTACCTAGAAAGCGCACCCATCCTTCTCTTTCTATGCACTTCCTCACATCCCCATCCAGCCATCCACCACTGCCACTCATCCTCATCCTTATGCAATTTCATACCTCTCCCTGATAGTCACCTTCACCAAATGCACTGCATCCATCAGGTGAACACATGCCATTACACTCACTCAAAGGTCTGTTGTTTCCCACCTTACAGGAGAAAAGACCACAGAATACCAGGGAGAGGGAGAGGGAGAGATTCGGAGGTGGTCCTTCACAGATCTGACAGCTAACAGAGGAGGAAGTGCTGGAGATCAGTGGCATTTCGGCGTCCCTGGCAGTTGGAGATGGGGAGATGGGGACCTCCCAGTTACCTGGTGACAGAATTAAATATCAGCCACCCACATGTCAGACAACACTCAGTCATATTGACTTGATTTCAGCAGCGAGTGAAATGTAATCATCTTCATAATGATAAGTTGCAACATTCTTACTTTGCCAGTAGTAACTCATAGCTTTTCTCTCTGCCAGGGCCTTCACGCGTGTAGCAGAAGTCAGTGGACCTCGCGGACGATGAATCCTCAGAGGAGCTGATTCCTTCTGAGGGTACACTGTCACAGGACTCCTGCTTACCATGCACCAGCTCAGCTACTCGCACTTCATTGGGACCAGTAAGAGAGATAGTTGGGTTTTTTACCTGGTGACTCACACTTCACAAGTAAGCAAGTAGTAGATGGTGGTGGCAGGGACAGCAGTGGAGAGTCCGGGTCGGAAGGCGCAGGACGCAGGACGCTCGAAGCTCTGCTCAGCTGGACACAGTTGCTGTACTCCGGGGGCCGTTGATGAAAAGGATCATTATTGAGGAGCAGCAGAGAATGTGAGATGCACTGATAGACAATGCTCCCTCTAATTTCTTTTTGGCCCGCGCAGTCCCTTTAACGGGCTGCGAGGCCCATTCAAAATTCCGCGCATGCGCCTTTTTTTTCTATTTAAAAGCCAGCTCACCGGCTGCATGGGACCTTCAGCGGGCTGCATGGCTGTGCAGCTTAAAGGGAACATTGCTGATAGGCCGTCCAAGCACACTTTCCACGGTTGGAGAGAGAATGGAGGAGTCCGCCTCAAGCATGAGAGGGTTGATATCGCAGGGCATAGCGATGATGTTGTTTTCCATGGATAGAGTGGCCAGCTCCATGGAACATCAATTGCAGCAATCAAATGAATCCATGTAGGTCTTGACCATGGGCATGCAGACTCTGGATGCCAACAGGTCAGCCCCGTTAAATAGGAGCCTTGGCCTCACAGCGCCGCACTGATCTGCTCCCAAGTGCTCTCCAGCACAATAGTAGCAGTGAAGTGCAGCTGGCCCATGAGAAGGTGATGGTGAAAGGGGACATGGAAGTGGGAACTCCACTCAAAACGCTTTCACTTTTCACACGTTGCCCCCCCCCCCTTCAGTCAGTACCCCACATGCAGCCTCGTCTCCCCATGGCCAAGTCTTCCCCTGTAGCAGTCTTTGGCGGGACCATCAGGGGCGCCAAAACCCAGAGGACATCAGCCAAGAGCATCTCAGCAGTCAGAGCAGCGATCTGAGCAGCCTGCCTCTGCCTCTATTTAAGCCACAGGGGTTGCACCACGTAGGAGCGATAGGAAAAGGAAGATTAATCACCAAGTGTATGCACATGGGTGTAGGAGAAAATGTTATGTTGTGAAGTTTCTGTTTTTTAGTAGAATCATATAAATGTTATTATTTTGCACCACTTTCCCGTCTTGCCCATTCTTGGTTGCTGGGTGGCAACTTGCCTGTCACTTTAATTCTCCACTCCACTCCCACTCTGACCTCACAGTCCTCGGCCTCTTGCATTGTTCCACGGAAGCTCAGCATAAGCTCGAGGAACAGCACCTCATCTTTCGTTTAGGCACCCTACAGCCCTCTGGACTCAACATCGAGTTCAACAATTTCAGATCATAACCTTGGCCCCTATCACACATATATATATATTTATTTTATTTTTTCATCCACCCTTTTGTTTGGCCTTTTTTTTTTCCCTCCCAGAAGCTGGCAGCTGTCCTTCATTCTGCCAGCGCATTTCACACTTCATCCAGCCTCTACCTGTCACATTACCACCTCCTCTTGCCTTGATTATCTCTTTATGTCTCTTAATCTCTCCTGCTTTCTATCCCACCACTGACCTTCCCTTTTGTTCTTTCATCCCCTCCCCCTTTTCCCAGCATTATACTTGCTTTAAATCTATTTCATTTCCTGCTTTTTTCAAGTTCTGACGAAAGGTCTTCGACCTGAAACGTTAGCTCTGTTTCTCTCTCCACGGATGCTGCCTGGCCTGCTGAGTTTTTCCAGCGTTTTCTGTTGTTATTTCGCCTTTTAACTTGCTTGATGATGGGCAGTAAATGCCAGCCTAGCCAGCAACGCCGTATCCCAAGAATGAATTCTTTATAAAGGACCAAAGGATGCGTCGCCGAGTGTTAACTCAGTTCGAGAGATTGAAGGCGCACATGTGGGTTAGACGCAGAGATCCAGTCCAGATCGCAAGCGAGTTTCATTGTTCTATTCCTGGGTCCTGGAAGTAGCGGGGATGCAGCAGAACAACTCGCAGGCCAATTTCCCGCGCCGGCTCACCTGGTACCCCCTGGAAATGGGTGGGAAAGGAGAGGAAAATTCAGCCCACTAAAAAATGGATGTCTCTCATTGTACTGTAGTTGGCAGATCTGTGTAGCTGTCCAGATTGTAGTCCTTCAGTGCACACAATCTCCGGTGCTCTCTGTGCAATGGTTCAGCAACTAACTCTTAGGTCCTGAGGCAAGGAGGGTGTGGGCGAGAACGAAGCGGCTGAAGAACCTGATAAGGGTTAGGGTTAGGGTTAGGGGGTGCGGAGGTCCTGCCAAAGTTAACGGCAGGGCCTCATTAAAATTTTTGATCTGTTTCCCCCCCCCAGCAGCCGGCCAAATGGATAACTTGAGCGACGGGCAGGAGGGAACACCAGCGGCAGCAGGCTGCAGCCGGCGCCCCTTGAGGATGGCCCTCGGCAATCGGGAGGGGGCAAGGTTGATGTTTGGGGCTTGTGGGGAGGTAGGTCTCGATCGTGGTATGTGGGGGTCAGTGATCGGGGCTTGGTGGGGGAGGGAGGCCATCGCGGGACGGGGGGAAGGTTGCCGATTGGGGGCTTGGTTGGGGGGGTGGTGTGATTGGCTGCAATCGGCTGGAGGGAGAGAAAGGACATCAGGGTTGAAAGGGGGAGATCGGTGATCGAGGCTGGGGGAGACCGAAGGCGTTCTTGAGGATGGGGGGAGCTGCTCCTCCTGGCCCACAAGGAGTGGTGAGAAAGGCACTTACCTTGTGGAGCTGGCCACTCCCGCCTCCCTATCACTGACAGGCTTCCAGACTCCTGAGAAACCTGTGCGACATCCGTAAAACTTAAATTGGGCTCCCAATTGCACTGTGGCAGCCCGATTTAAATATGTTAACAATGGCTCCCACCTCTCCATGCCAGGACACTCGAACATCCCGATATCCACCGCTGTTAAAACAGCTATGGGCTCATACGCGGTAGGTTGGGGTCACAAAGTTACTGTTCTGGGTGTAACTCTTCTTCAGAACCAAAACCTAAAAGATATATTCTGACTGGTCGCATTCTCGCCTATGAGGCAGTAGGTTGTGAGTTCAAGCCCCACTCCAGAGACTTGAGCACATAATCTAGGCTGACAATTCAACATGAGGCCAATATTTGCAGGAGGGAGCAGGGGGGCGGGTGAGACTCGTGGCGACCAGGAAAACCGGAAATGTGGGGAACGGGAAGGTCCTGCCGAATTTAACGGCAGGAACCCATTTCAATTTTTTGACTCCATTTCCCGGCTGCACCCAGCCAGATTGAACGGCGGTCTGGCTGTCGGATGGGAAGGCCTGCCCTGGAAGGCCACAGCCAGGAAGTGGAGAGGAGGGAGGGAGGGAGGGAGGAAGAAAGAGATCGTGGATCGATGAGGGGACAATGTGGGACCAGAGAGGAGATCAGGGGCCGTGAGTAGATCGGGAGTGGGACCGATTGTGGGGTTAACAGGCTTGTTTAAGGGGCTGGGTGAAGCACTCCTGCTCCACCTGGCCCATGTGCAGTGGTGGAAAGGCCCTTACCTGCTGGATCCAGCCCTTCTCACCTCCCTTCAGCTGCAGGGTTTCGCGAGCCTTCGAAAACACGGTCCCGCCGCAATTAAATTAAAAAACTGTCCTAAAATTTGAGCCACGCAGCTTCATTAACATATTTATATTATGGACCTGCCTCTGGAGAGTAGGTTCGTCGCCCGCCCCCTCCAACCCGCCTCTGCTAGAACCGGAACTGGGCGCGTTGGAGCCGGATTGAGGTCGGGTATCCCATTTCAGAATTTTAACTCCACCCCCCGTTCCTCTCCCGCCCATCCTGTGCGGTTAAAATATTCCCTTCAGTGCAGTACTGAGGGAGCGCTGCACTGTCGGAGGGGCAGTTCTGATGGAGCGCTGCACTGTCGGAGGGGCAGTGCTGAGGGAGCACTGCACTGTCGAGGGGGAGTACTGAGGGAGCGCCGCACTGTCGGAGGGTCAGTACTGAGGGAGCGCTGCACTGTCGGAGGGGCAGTACTGAGGGAGCACTGCACTGTTGAGGGGCAGTACTGAGGGAGCGCTGCACTGTCGAGGGGGAGTACTGAGGGAGTGCAGCACTGTCAGAGGGGCAGTACTGAGGGAGCACTGCACTGTCGGAGGGGTCAGTACTGAGGGAGCGCTGCACTATTGGAGGGGGCAGTACTGAGGGAGCGCCGCACTGTCGGAGGGGCAGTACTGAGGGAGTGCAGCACTGTCAGAGGGGCAGTGCTGAGGGAGCGCTGCACTGTCGGAGGGGCAGTACTGAGGGAGTGCCACACTGTCGGAGGGGCAGTACTGAGGGAGTGCAGCACTGTCAGAGTGGCAGTGCTGAGGGAGCGCCGCACTGTCGGAGGGGCAGTACTGAGGGAGTGCCGCACTGTCGGAGGGGCAGTACTGAGGGAGCGCCGCACTGTTGGAGGGGGCAGTACTGAGGGAGCGCTGCACTGCCGGAGGGTCAGTACTGAGGGAGTGCTGCACTGTCGGAGGGGCAGTACTGAGGGAGCGCCTGCACTGTCGGAGGGGGCAGTACTGAGGGAGCGCTGCACTGTCGGAGGGGCAGTACTGAGGGAGCACTGCACTGTCAGAGGGGCAGTACTGAGGGAGCTGCTGCACTGTCGGAGGGGCAGTACTCAGGGAGCGCTGCACTGTCGGAGGGGCAGTACTCAGGGAGTGCCTGCACTGTCGGAGGGGCAGTACTGAGGGAGCGCTGCCCTGTCGGAGGGTCAGTACTGAGGGAGCGCTGCACTGTCGGAGGGTCAGTACTGAGGGAGTGCTGCACTGTCGGAGGGTCAGTACTGAGGGAGCGCTGCACTGTCAGAGGGTCAGTACTGAGGGAGCGCTGCACTGTCGGTGGGGCAGTACTGAGGGAGTGCTGCACTGTCGGAGGGGCAGTACTGAGGGAGTACTGCACTGTTGGAGGGGCAGTACTGAGGGAGCGCCGCACTGTTGGAGGTGCCAAAATTTGGAGTAGGCTCCGTCCGCCCTCTCAGATGGACATAAAAGATCCCATAATTCTATTTGAAGAATCGTAGAATGATATAGCACAGGAGGAGACCATTCAGCTCATCGTGCCTGTGCCGGCTCTTTGAAAGAGCTCTCCAATTAGTCCCACTCACCTGCTCTTTCCCCATAGCCCTGCAAATTTTACTCCTTCAAGTTTTCATCCAATTTCCTTTTGAAAGCTACGATTGAATCTGTGTCCACTGCCCTTTCAGGCAGTGCATTCCAGATCATAATAACTCACTGTGTAAAAAAAAATTCTCCTCATCTCCCCCCTGGTTCTTTTGCTAATTATCTTTAATCTGTGTCCTCTGCTTACTGACCCTCCTGCCAGTGGAAACAGTTTCTCCTTATTTACTCTACAAAACCCCTCATGATTTTGAACACCTCTGTTCAGTCGCCCCTGAACCTTCTCTGCTCTAAGAAGAACAACACCAGCTTCTCTACTCTAGTCTCTCCACTTAAGAGCAGGGGGGGGTTCTCCCTGGTGTCCTGGCCAATATTTATCCCTCAATGAAATATCACTAAAACAGATTACCCGGTCATTATCTGAGTGCTGTTTGTGGGAGCTTGCTGTGTGTGCAAATTGGCTGCCGTGTTTCTTATATTACCACAGTGACAACACTTCAGAAATTACTTCATTGGCTGTAAAACTTTGGGACCTCCTGTGGTAGTGAAAGGCGCTATAGAAATGCAATTCTTCCTTTCTTTCTTTACGGATGCTGACTGATCTGCTGTGTATTTTCAGACTTTGAAGTTGAGGAGGGTGCCCTTCGCTTGTTAATACAGGATCAGGGCACTAAAATGTGTTACACCAGGAGCAAGTTAATGAACACGGGCAAAAGATGGTGCTCCCTTCATGCATGCTAACCCACCTTCATGCATTCTTAGGTGCATTATGATAGAATATGGGATGGGTCGGCCCACTACACACCCTCAGAGTACAAATCCCAGTCTTATTTGGCATTCCTGCTGATCAGACTTCATATTTACATGGGAATGTACACAAGGCGGGAATGATTGGACTTGTCACGTCTCTGCTTGTTTTAAAAAGGTTGCGTTGCATTCACATAATACATTCTGCTTCTTCCTTTTTCTTCCAGCCAGTGAATGTTACATCTGCTTTCACTCCTTGAGGCCATTAAGCTGATGGTACTACTGTTCTGCCCAAGACATTGGTGCCTCGCATCATTGGGTATTGCAGGCCTGAGGCCTGCTCGGGAAGTGCCCACTGGTTTGCCAGCCAACGTATGCAAGTTAGCTGAACATGACACCATTTCAGCATCAACACAATTTCCGGGTGTTTATCCCAGCACCTCATCGATTCAGCTACTTCCCTGTGTAAGGTGAGCACCCAGGATTGTTAGGGGCTCTGGCATCTATAGGAATGGAGTCAAAGAGCACAATTGTAAGATTGGTAGCTGCATTTGAGGATATTTCTTTCGCTTTTGCACTTTGCTTCTTTCTGTTTCCATTTAGTTGGTCAAGAGCCGTGGTGCCAGTTATTAAGGCACAGCCATTTCCCCAACATCCACAATGGTTGTAAAATGAGCTTTCACACTGGAATCCCCCTTTACTTGTGTGTTTTGGAGGAAGATCAATGGAGGGTTGCTGGGGAGGAGGGCTGGGTGAGGCTGCACCAGAGGCCGTCTGTGCCAACCCGCTTGTACCCTCAATCCCACATCTACAGGCACGAGGAGCGCACGCCTCACTTTGTCAGTGGGCCCTGATCACAAGGAAGGTCATGCAAGTGATGCTGCATGCCCCAAGGTGACCTGCAGTCAAACTTCACCACAGGAACTACAGTGGTCAGTGACTGCGAGGACCACTTCAGCCCTCACCTTTTATGCCTCAGTTTCATTCCATGCTTGCTGTTGTCCAATACGAAGGATACAGTGCAATTCCACAGAGGACAACCCCACCTCATGCATCAAACTGTCCACTTCACCACAAGGAGTCAAATGCTGGGGCTGCCGGCCATTTGTCTGCAGACTCTGTTTTGTGTCTCCCCCTTTGGAATCCTTTCGTCTCATTTTTTGGCCCTGCACTTCCTTCCCCTCTGCCCCTTCCTGCCTCAGTAAAAGCTGCCAATGGGTTGGAATGCCCTTCTGAACCGTTCCAAGGGCTCCAAAAACTTTCGTTCCACTTTGCGACCACTTAGCTTTAAGTGGCTGCGTCGCACTCAATTTGCATTCGACTAGCTCAGTGCACATGACCAAAGCTGCCAGGGAGCTATGAATAATTATGCAAATGAGATGACCGTGGAAAAATCAGCTCTCTGCACTGCTGGCCGGCAACGCACTAATTGCTAGCCATCTAAGACCTGTCAGCAACACTAATGCAAAAACACCTTCGCTCTGCATCTAACCCGTGCTTATCTGACCTGGGCGTGCTTAATCGTGACACTGGCTGACTGGAGTGGGATGTGTTCTATTGCCTGGGCACTATCATCCCTCACCTTGATGACCATAAAAAATAATTACACAAAAAAAACACAGTCATTAAAGAAAAACTGTCTTTATTATTTCAGCGAGGCAGAATATAAAAGCCGTTCATTCACTCTGTGGCAAAAAAAAACAGCATGCTGTTTGCCTGCTCATTAAGCCTCAGATTATTGGCAATCATAAATCCTTTCCCAATGTCAAATTAAACCTGTCCCTCAGTTTATTTCTCAAGCACAGACCATGTGACGCAGGCTCCTTGGTCTCCGAGAAAGTGCGGCCCAAGTTAATCAGCCAAGATAAAGCACCATATTTGCACTGGAGGGATCTCGCTGATTCTGCAAACGTTGGCGTGAAATTTTCAACGGTGGGACTTCATTACTGTAACTTAGCTATCACTTTCATTTCGAGATACGTAATATTAATTGTAAAGGTTTAATTCATTTCCCTAGTGCACATTACCATAATCCACTGTAATTACTTCAACAGGAAAGACCTGTGGATAGGTATGGAGGTTAATTCCTGAAGTGTATTAGAGTGGCAACTATGCATTGCACAGACTCCATGCTTTTCCCTCTCCAATTCTCTTCTTTCCTCTGCTAAACACACTTGTTCATGCTGCGTTATATTTCTGCAGCTCGAGTGCCAGCACCTCGCCCAAGAGGCCGTTTGTCATGTGCGAGCCCTGATGTTGAATGTTGGCAGCTGCTCGACTGTGGAGGGCAGCGGTGTGGCGCCCACACACGGTTTCCAGTCGGGTCCTGGAGCACGGTAAAGTGGCGAACAGGAGCAGGAGCCCAGGGTGATTTACGCGCCACCCCCTGCCCGCACGGCCTGCCCCACCCCCCCCAGGCTAGATACACTGGTGACAGTCCAGCGTGGGAGAGGCAAACATCTGCAAATCCTGCAGGTGGGCTGTGCGCAGAGGAAGAGGAATGTAGAAAAGGAGAGAGGAGAAATAAGCGAGGAAAAGAGTGGCAGAGAAATTACAACAACAAAAACTTGCATTTATATAGTGCCTTTAACGTAGTAAAATGTCCCAAGGCGCTGCACAGGTGTGTTATCAAGCAAAATGTGACACCGAGCCACATTAGAAGATATTAGGATGGGTGACCAAACGCTTGGCCAAAGAGGTAGGTTAAAGAGTAGAGCCATATATTAATGGAACTCCACTGAAGGTACAGTATTGCCTTACTTTCGCAGCAATACAAATGGGAGGCGCATTTTCACTGCCTGTTCATACCTCTGTGAGGTCTGTGCACATGTGCTGAAATGTGTGCATGGATCTCTCCTCTCCAGCATCCCACTACCAGTACAGATTTTAATGATTTAAAATTGCTGACATGCCAGTCAGTTCTTTGCAATCATTAAGAAGTGAATGGTGGTACAGTGGGCTATCAGAATTTGTTTTAACTAACCTTTTTGAAGCATTATCCCCCTGAATTTTCTTTCAACAGCTTCAGGCTCTTTGCCTGCATGGAGACCTGCTTAGGTGCGCAGAGCCTAACTGTCCCTGCTGGACCACTGCTCGAGATCATCCACAGGGACGTCCCAGAGCGACTCCATTGGTTGCAGCAAGGACCGTGACTTTGGGCAGGTGTGAGAGTCAGCCCAGGCTACCCCAGGAAAGCACCCAACCGGTCAGGCTAGAGAGTGACACATCCAACAAAGAGCTCGACAGAGAAAGGAGGTATGGATGAGATAGAACTTTCCAAGGAAATAGTTGAAAGAGACCGAAGGGTGTTAGTTGACTTGTTGCTCACTATACCTAACCAGTGCGAAGCAACTATGAACAAAGAGAATTGGGTTATATTGTGATCCACTGAGTTCAGATCCATGCTAAACCTGCACAGGTCCCATCTGTAGTATTGCTTGCTGTCCTGGTTGCTGCAACACAAGCAGGTCATTCAAGCCCATGAGTCAGAAATCAATGAGGCTGATGTCTGCTATCAAAAGGAAGAGCCACGAGTAATGGCTTGACAAGGTAGGGCTGTTCAGCCTCAAACAGAAATGACTCAAAGGGGTCCTTGTAAAGGTAAATAATGGATCAAATGCTGAAACCAGTGGCTTAAGTGGCTTAAGCCAAGACAATGCATTTATTTAAGAACATAAGAAATAGGAGCAGGAGTAGGCCTTTCGGGCTCTCGAGCCTGCTCCGCCATTTAATGAGATCATGGCTGATCTGATCTTGGCCTCAACTCCACTTTCCTGCCTGTTCCCCATAACCCTTAACTCACTCATCGTTCAAATATCTGTCTATCTCACCCTTGAATATATTCAATGACCCAGCCTCCACAGCTCTCTGGGGTAGAGAATTCCAAAGATTCATGACCCTCTGAGAAGAAATTCCTCCTCATCTCCATCTTAAATGGGTGACCCCTTATCCTGAAACTGTGCCCCCTAGTTCTAGATTCCCCCATGAGGGGAAACATCCGCTCAGCATCTACCCTGTCAAGCCCCATCAGAATCTTATATGCTTCAATAAGATCACCTCTCATTCTTCTAAACTCCAATGAGTATAGGCCCAACCTGCTCAACCTTTCCTCATAAGACAACCCCTTCATCTCAGGAATTAACCTAGTGAACCTTCTCTGAACTGCCTCCAATGCAAGTATATCCCTCCTTAAATAAGGAGACCAAAACTGTACACAGTACTCCAGGTGTGGTCTCACCAATGCCCTGTACAGTTGTAGCAAGACTTCCCTACTTTTATATTCCAGCCCCCTTGAAATAAAGGCCAACATTCCATTTGCCTTCCTAATTAATTGCTGTACCTGCAAGCTAACTTTTTGTGTTCCATGTACAAGGACCCCCAGATCCCTCTGTACCACAGCATTTTGCAGACTCTCTCCATTTAAATAATATTTTGCTTTTCTATTTTTCCTACCAAAGTGGATAACCTCCCATTTTCCCACATTAAACTCCATCTGCCAAATTTTTGCCCACTCACTTAACCTATCTATATCCCTTTGCAGACTATTTGGGGCAAAATTCAGTTGTGTTGCGCCTCCCGTTAGCACCCTAAGAGAGGGCGCTAACGGGACGCAGAGCAACTAGCGCCCAACCGCGGCACCGCTAACGCCTCCCGCAAAATTCAGCAGGCGCTACCATTGAATTCGAGCGCGGGGATGCTAACTTTTTCGGGGTGCTAAAAGTAGCGTCCCGGCGAAGTTAGCGCCCCAAAGGGGACACGACCCAATTTTTGCCCCTTTGTGTCCTCCTCACAACTTGCTTTCCCACCTATCTTTGTACTGTCAGCAAATTTGGCTACAGCACACTCGGTCCCTTCATCCAAGTCATTAATATAGATTGTAAATAGTTGAGGCCCCAGCACTGATCCCTGCGGCACCCCACTAGTTACAGTTTCCCAACCTGAAAATGACCCATTTATCCTGACTCTTTGTTTTCTGTTAGTTAGCCAATCCTCTATCCATGCTAATATATTACCCCCAACACCGTGAGCTCTTATCTTGAGCAATAACCTTTTATGTGGCACCTTATCGAACGCCTTTTGGAAATCCAAATACAAGACATCTACTGGTTCCCCTTGATCCACCCTGCTCGTTACATCCTCAAAGAACTCTAATAAATTTGTCAAACACGATTTCCCTTTCATAAAACCATGTTGATTCTGCTTGATTGTATTATGATTTTCTAAATCCCTTAATAATGGATTCCAGCATTTTCCCAATGACAGCTGTTAGGCTAACTGGCCTATAGTTGCCTGCTTTCTGTCTCCCTCCTTTCTTGAATGGGGGCATTACATTTGCGGTTTTCCAATTCGTTGGGACCTCTCCAGAATCCAGGGAATTTTGGTAGATTACAACCAACGCATCCACTATCTCTGCAGCCACTTCTTTTAAGACCCTAGGATGCAGGACATCAGGTCCGGGGACTTGTCAGCCTGTAGTCCCATTAGTTTGCCAAGTACTTTTTCTCTAGTGATAGTCATTGTTTTAAGTTCCTCCCTCCCTTTTGCTCCTTGATTATCTACTATTATTGGGATGCTTTTAGTGTCTTCTACCGTGAAGACAGATACAAAATATTTGTTCAAAGTCTCTGCCATTTCCTTGTTTCCTATTATTAATTCCCCAGTCTCATCCTCTAAGGGACCAATGTTTATTTTAGCTACTTTCTTCCTTTTTATATACTTGCAGAAGCTCTTACTGTCTGTTTTTATATTTCTTGCTAGTTTACTCTTTAAGAGACAACTAGATGAGATAATAGGAAGATGCTGGAGTTGACACTCTGGAAGGATGACATGAAATGAGTTGAAAGACCCTTTTCATCTTGTGATCTTGTGCAACTCTTAGAGTCACAACCCAACTGCATTCAGTGGAGCTGCTCTGAGAGTCTGTTCACCACTAAGGTCACAGGACAACCAAGCAGTGAGGAGGGGCTCTAACCCAGCAGGTCTCGTACAGGTCAAGATTTCTGTTAAAGGAGGGCAAGGATCATTTTTATGAAAAATCTGTCTGGACACCATCAACTCCACTGGTCCTCAGTCTCTTCTCTTATAGCTGCCCACTACTCTAGGACCGTCCTGGAGGTCAAAGGTAACCCCATGCTCCTTTTGTCCACTATCAACTGCTTTGATAAATCCTTTCCTCCTGCCCCCTCCACCTCACCTCTAACAAGAACTGCAAGCAGCTCTTCATTACCAAAATACAGACCATCCATTTAGCTGCCTGTCTGCTTCCCCCCCCCACTCTTATCTACAAACCACACCTCCTCCCAGTTCCCCACCCCCCCCACCATCCCATCTTTCTCTAGTTTCTCTCCCATTTCCCCCATGCTTTCAGCAAGCTCACCTTGTCTACAAGATCCACCTCCAGCTCCCTCAATCTCATTCCCACTAAACCCCTGACCACCTAACTTCTCTTCTTGGCACCATGCTGGTTGATACTGCAAATGGTTCCTTTACCTCAGGCATTGTCTCCCTCCTTTTCGAAACTATGGTCTTCGCACCACTGTTGACAAATTCATCCATAACCCTTCTGTTCTTAAAATACTGCTCCCTCTCTAACCTCTCTTTCCTTGAAAGTGTTATCACCTCCGCAGATCTATTCCCATCTTTCCTGCAACAACAACTTGTATTTATATAGCACCTTTAATGTAGTAAAATGTCCAAGGCGCTGCACAGGAGTATTTTAGGACAAAGAATTTGACGCCGATCCACATGAGGATAAATACGGGCAGGTGACCAAAAGCTTGGTCAAAGAGGTAGGTTTTAAAGAGCATCTTAAAGGAGGAAAGAGAGGTAGCGAGGTGAAGAGGCTTTGGCAGGAAATTCCAGAGCTTAAGCTTGAGGCAACAGAAGGCACAGCCACCAATGGTTGAGCGATTATAATCAGGGATGCGCAAGAGGGCAGAATTAGAGGAGCGCAGATATCTCGGGGTTGTGGGGCTGGAGGAGATTACAGAGATAGGGAGGGGTGAGGCCATGGAGGGATTTGAAAACAAGGATGAGAATTTTGAAATCGAGGCGCTGCTTAACCGGGAGCCAATGTAGGTCAGCGAGCACAGGGGAGATGGGCGAACAGGACTTGGTGCGAGTTAGGACACGGGCAGCCGAGTTTTGGATGACCTCACGTTTATGTAGGGTGGAATCTGGGAGGACAGCCAGGAGTACGTTGGAATAGTCAAGCCTAGAGGTAACAAAGGCACGGATGAGGGTTTCAGCAGTGGATGAGGTGAGGCAAGGGCGGAGACGGGCGATGTTACGGAGGTGGAAGTAGGCGGTCTTTGTTATGCTTTGAATCCCTCCAATCAGGTTTCCAATCCTCCCATAGCATCTAAATGTTCCTAAATGCACCAAAATGTTGATTGTCGCTGTGACTGTTGCTTTTGAATGAGCTGATTGGTCCGTGGGAACAATATGACTGAAAAATCTCAACTGTAATTTGTCCGCTGCGACCACGTGACGATTTCCATGGTATCCGGTGCTCATTGTGTTTGAGCACTGTGATTCATACATGAGAACAATGCAACTAAACTAAACCTCATCTGCTATTGGCTTTAGGTAATAACTGCTCATTGGTTCCTACTAACTAGATGACTGTTTTGGGTATGACATAATGTTAGACAGTATGTGAGAGGAATACAGAGTGCACAAGAGAAACAGAAAGATGAAATACAGAGAGAGGAAGACAAAAACAAACATCTGAGATGAGAAGAGAGTTACATAAAAAAGGCACAATTGTTTCTTAACATTTTGTTTGGGAGCAATGCCACAAAATATCAACTAGTTCTTTCTAAAATAGTTTTTGATTGAAGATATTAGTGAAAGTTGTTTTTAATTGCTTTTCAATTTTTTTCCCAGTTGCTGTCATTACCAAATGAGCACAGGTGGGTAGCATCTCCTGCAAACTCGACCCCTCTGTTGCTCCCCTCTCTGTTGTCCACCTGCCTCTTGTCACCTGCCTGGTGTCCACCTGCCTATTGTAAACCTGCCTGTTGTCCACCTGCCTGGTGTCCACCTGCCTGTTGTAAACCTGCCTGTTGTAAACCTGCCTCTTGTCCACCTGCCTGTTGTAAACCTGCCTGTTGTCCACCTGCCTGGTGTCCACCTGCCTGTTGTAAACCTGCCTGTTGTAAACCTGCCTCTTGTCCACCTGCCTGTTGTAAACCTGCCTCTTGTCCACCTGCCTGTTGTTCACCTGCCTGTTGTCCACCTGCCTCTTGTCCACCTGCCTCTTGTCCACCTGCCTGTTGTCCACCTGCCTCTTGTCCACCTGCCTGTTGTCCACCTGCCTGTTGTCCACCTGCCTCTTGTCCACCTGCCTGTTGTCCACCTGCCTGTTGTCCACCTGCCTATTGTTCACCTGCCTGTTGTCCACCTGCCTATTGTTCACCTGCCTGTTGTCCACCCTGCCTATTGTTCACCTGCCTGTTGTCCACCTGCCGGTTGTTCACCTGCCTGTTGTCCACCTGCCTATTGTTAAACCCTGCCTGTGTCACCTGCCTCTTGTCCCAGCCCTGTGTCCCTGCTGTTTGTCCACCCTGCCTGTTGTTCCACCTGCCTGTTGCTTCCTGCCTATTTTCACCTGCCTGTTGTCCACCTGCCTATTGTTCACCTGCCTGTTGTCCACCTGCCTGTTGTTCACCTGCCTGTTGTCCACCTGCCTATTGTAAACCTGCCTGTTGTCCACCTGCCTCTTGTCCACCTGCCTGTTGTCCACCTGCCTGTTGTCCACCTGCCTATTGTTCACCTGCCTGTTGTCCACCTGCCTATTGTTCACCTGCCTGTTGTCCACCTGCCTGTTGTCCACCTGCCTGTTGTCCACCTGCCTGTTGTCCACCTGCCTGTTGTCCACCTGCCTGTTGTCCACCTGCCTCTTGTCCACCTGCCTCTTGTCCACCTGCCTCTTGTCCACCTGCCTGTTGTCCACCTGCCTCTTGTCCACCTGCCTGTTGTCCACCTGCCTATTGTTCACCTGCCTGTTGTCCACCTGCCTATTGTTCACCTGCCTGTTGTCCACCTGCCTGTTGTCCACCTGCCTGTTGTCCACCTGCCTGTTGTCCACCTGCCTGTTGTCCACCTGACTGTTGTCCACCTGCCTCTTGTCCACCTGCCTCTTGTCCACCTGCCTCTTGTCCACCTGCCTGTTGTCCACCTGCCTCTTGTCCACCTGCCTCTTGTCCACCTGCCTGTTGTAAACCTGCCTCTTGTCCACCTGCCTGTTGTAAACCTGCCTCTTGTCCACCTGCAGCTACCACCACAGCACGCCCTTGCTGCTGCTGATGCTGATTGTCATCCTTGTCTGAGGGTCAATCTAAAGCAGCCTTGGCACTGCCCATCCTGATGTTCTCGGTGTGAACACCTCCAAACTTTACCAATATGTCTGTCACCACAAGAATTCTCAGCAAACCGTTTACCAGAGAAAACTGAGAAAGCAGCTGTGAGCACTGAGCCTTTATTCATATCGGGACACCTGCCCTTCAACCATCCCCAGGAAGTGCTGCTCAATCTCGCCTCCGTTTTACTGACGAGTTTCCTGATCCCAGGAAACCTGTGCTGGAGGTGTTAAATTCAAATCACAGTCAAAATGGAAGGGACATACCCTCATTTACATATTCTAATGATGGACCCCTCTCGATCGGGTTACTCGGCCGCACCCAAACCCGCCTCCATTAAAATCGGAAGTCAGCACATTGGTGGCGGGTTGGGGTCGGGATTCCCATTTTTGATATTTTAACCCACCCACCCGCCACTAACCCGTGCGTCATTGGGGATTACAATCCCACCCCCCCCCATTGATTCAGTAATGTTTAGTTAGTAGTGTGACTGTCCCTATTCTGTGCTGTGCTCTATTCCACTCGAATGGCAGTTTGATGAGCGGGCACCAGTGAAGTCTCCTTCTGTCATTGTTAGCCTGCCAGTAATTAGCTGCTTTTAGATGCGATTCAGAAATTGGGAAATGCAAATGTCACTTCAGCACCTTCCTTCATTCCACTCCATGTGCACGACCTTCCTTTTCAAAGCTCTGATTCCTCAAGGTTACCCTCCTTGAAGATAAGCCCTAGGGGCGTCTTTTCATATTTCTCCACGTGTCATTTTTCTTCTTGACTGGTACCTACTTATTTACATCACTCAAAAAGTTTTTTTTTCTCTTTTAAATGTTTTGCCTGGTTTTTCTTATACGATTTCCTCTGTCATTGTTGCTGCATCCGTGCGATCACTGCTTCTCTAATGGAATAACAGCTGTGTGGTCTCTTGCTTAACACTGTGAAGTGGTAGAAACAAAAGAAAAAGGAGCTTGAATTTCACGGAATTTGAACCAGTGTGTAAAAAAAAAAATCAGTGTGAAATATTAAAAGGTCTATCATTCATTTACTCACTCAATGCAGAACAGAGAAATTGGGAAGATGAATTCAAAAAGTTAAAGGACTTTGACAATGATTCAAAGGAGAATAAGAAGGATGATCATAAGAATATATTCAACATTGAATTTGTATTCATTAGAGAAAAGAAGATTGAAAGGAGACATAATCCAGGTTTTTAAAATGCTAAAGTAGATACATAGAATGTACAGCACAGAAACAGGCTGTTCAACCCAACAGGTCCATGCTGGAGTTTATGCTCCACAGGAGCCTCCTCCCACCCCTCTTCATCTAACCCTATGAGCATATCCTTCTATTCCTGTCTCCCTCAGGTGTTTATCTAGCTTCCCCTTAAATACATCCATGCTATTCCCTCAACTACTCCTTGTGGGAGCGAGTTCCACATTCTAACCACTCTCTGAGTAAAGACGTTTTTCCTGAATTCCCTATTGGATTTATTAGTGACTATCTTATATTTATGACCCTAGTTTTGGACTCCCCTGCAATTGGAAACATCTTCTCTACGTCTGTCCTATCAAACCCCTTTCGGTAAAATAATGGGACTCAAGGCGGATAAATCACCTGGACCTGATGGCTTACATCCTAGAGTCTTGAAGGAAGTGGCGGTAGGGATTGTAGATGCATTGGTAATAATTTTTCAAAACTCCCTGGATTCCACTAAGGTCCCGGCAGACTGGAAAACTGCTAATGTAACACCCTTATTTAAAAAGGGCAGTAGACAGAAGGCTGGTAACTATAGACCGGTTAGCCTAACATTTGTGGTAGGTAAAATTTTGGAGTCCATTATTAAGGAAACAGTAACAGGACATTTGGATAATCATAATTTAATAGGACAAAGTCAGCATGGTTTTACGAAGGGGAAGTCATGTTTGACAAATTTGCTGGAGTTCTTTGAGGAAGTAACATATAGAGTGGATAAAGGGGAACCAGTGGACGTAGTGTATTTAGACTTCCAAAAGGCATTTGACAAGGTGCCACACAAAAGATTATTGCTTAAGGTAAAAAATCACGGGATTGGGGGTAATATTCTGGCATGGATAGAGGATTGGCTATCTAACAGAAAGCAAAGAGTTGGGATAAATGGTTCATTCTCAGACTGGCAATCAGTAACTAGTGGTGTTCCACAGGGGTCAGTGCTGGGTCCCCAACTCTTTACAATCTATATTAACGATTTGGAGGAAGGGACCAAGTGTAACATATCAAAATTTGCAGATGATACAAAGATGGGAGGGAAAGTAGTGAGTGAGGAGGACATAAAAAACCTGCAAGGGGACATAGACAGGCTAAGTAAGTGGGCAGAGATTTGGCAGATGGAATACAACACTGGAAAGTGTGAGGTGATGCACTTTGGCAGGAAAAATCCTAGAGCAATTTATTATCTTAATGGCAAGAAACTGGAGAGTACTGAAGTGCAAAGGGATCTGGGGGTCCTGGTGCACGAAACTCAAAAGGTTAGTATGCAGGTGCAGCAAGTGATTAAGAAGGCAAATGGAATGTTGGCTTTCATTGCTAGGGGGATAGAATATAAAAACAGGGAGGTATTGCTTCAGTTGTACAAGGTATTGGTGAGACCGCACCTGGAATACTGCATACAGTTTTGGTGTCCTTACTTAAGGAAAGACATCCTTGCTCTCGAGGCAGTGCAAAAAAGGTTCACTCGCTTAATCCCGGGGATGAGGGGGTGGTCATATGAGGAGAGGTTGGGTAGATTGGGACTCTACTCATTGGAGTTCAGAAGAATGAGAGGCGATCTTATTGAAACATATAAGATTGTGAAGGGGTTGGATCGGGTGGATGCGGGGAGGATGTTCCCGATGACGGGTGAGACTAGAACTAGGGGACATAGTCTTAGAATAAGGGGCTGCTATTTCAAAACTGAGATGAGGAGGAACTACTTCACTCAGAGGGTGGTAGGTCCATGGAATATGCTGCCACAAAAAGCTGTAGAAGCTACATCATTAAATAAATTTAAAACAGAAATAGACAGTTTCCTAGAAGTAAAGGGCATTAAGGGTTACGGGGAGCGGGCAGGAATTTGGACATGAGTCTAGGTTCGGATCGGTCATGGCCCTGTGGGTAGTGGAGCGGGCCCAGGGACCGTGTAGCCTGATTCTGCTCCTATTTCGTGTGTGCAATTCTGTTAGATGCAGGAGATGGTTCTGTGATAGATAGTAGATTGGCGGTTAGGATCAGATCAGCCATGATCTTATTGAATGGCGGAGCAGGCTCGAGGGGCCAATTGGCCTACTCCTGCTCCTATTTCTTATGTTCTTATGTTATGTTATAATCTATCAGGTCACCCCTCAGCCTTCTCTTTTCTAGAGAAAAGAGGCCCAGCTTGTTCAGCCCTCTTTGATAGGTATAATCTACAGTCAGGTTATTTTATTTGTACCCGTGAGTGCTCGAGGGTATAGATAAAAAAAATTAACAAAACTCGAGCAAGTCTCGAGATTTATAGGAACTTTCCCACCTCATTAAGCAGTGGATATGTAAATGATTGCCAGTTAAAACAATTAATGCTGCACTGATTGATTCCTTCAAATTAAAAGCTGAATGAATACCTGCTTAGAAAAAGAATTGAGAGCTCGAGGTTAAGTAGAAATGGAGGAAAGTGAATGGTATGTCAAACATGATGGTATTGAACTGATGGGAGCTCGTAAACAATGCCATGGAAATCAGCCAGTCAAGAATGGGTGATGTATGAAGTAGAGTTTGATGAGAATTGTGTAGTTTGTTTATGTCATTAAGACTGGAGGAGGAACACTACAGACACACAATACAAACTGGAGTCTGAGTACAGCGTGCGTTGTGTGGTCTGTGGAATGAATGGGCTTATGGGTGGAATGGCTTTTTCTCTTCACCTACTTTTCAGCAACAGTTCAGAGGCAGAAAGGTGCAAGATTGTGTGGAGAGACCAGGTCACGGGTCTCACACAACTCCAAACAGAGCTGGCAAGAAATGCGCTTGGGCAAGTTTAGATGAAATATTTTAGTTTAACTCTTCTGTTGATGAATTGCTACGATGAGCCCCGACCTAACAATAGACAGTATGGCTTCCATCAGTGGCTGACGTGGGAATACATGATAGACACATATTTACAATCAAACTTGTGACAGACTTCTTGCTTTTGTTCTATTGTGAAATTGGCTGAAATAGGTGTTGAGAGTTGATCCAAATTTGGAGTAATTGGTTTAAATTGAAGGCTAGACTTTTCCTCCTTTTGCTCCTCCCAGCCCTCCACTTCCGCTGCTCACTTCAGTCTGAAATTTGCTTTGAAATTGCCATCTATTCTCACTGCAAGGAGGTATGGCGTGTGAAGGTGTAGAGGAGAGTGTGTCTGCTGAGAACTTTCATCCCAGCGAGCGCTGATGTGGCTTTTTGTTATTTCGTTGTACCCAATCCATTCATAAAAGTTATGTTTTCCTGGTAGTTGCTGCCCATACCTGGCCATCACAAGCGAAGAATTTAGGGTTAGTCAAAGAAAGAAAAGCTGAGAGAAATCTGAGCCCAAATGCTTGCCTCTAGTCTGGCTTTGGGTCATCAAAAAAACCAGAAGCAGGAAAGGCAAACCACAGCAGGAACTGCAGTAACAGTGCTCTGCCACTATAGGTCAGCCTTGTGCTTCTAACTTCTGCCCTATAGCTGTCAAAGGTTAGTGAAAAGAAAGACTTGCATTTATACAGCGCCTTTCATGACCATTGGACATCTCAAAGCACTTTACAGCCAATGAAATACTTTTTTTTGAAGTGGAGTCACTGTTGTAATGTGGGAAACGCAGCAGCCAATTTGCGCACAGCAAGCTCCCACAAACAGCAATGTGATAATGACCAGAGAATCTGTTTCTGTTATGTTGGTTGAGGGATAAATATTGGCCAGGACCATGAACTTTAAAATAAATTTCCTGTGTGAATGGGGCTTTATGATTGTCTCTGATCTTTGTTCACACTTTTACAAAATTATAAATGTAATCCAGTGTTTTTTAGCTGATGTTCAATTGAGTCAAAGTGTTAAAGAGTTAATGGAAATTTCAGTCAATGTATACTGTAAATTGTTAGGTTTTGGTTAAGCTTCTAAATAAATACATTGAATCCTCATTATCTGCACTCGTGATTATCTGCTGGAATTTACATACAACAATGCCTTGCATGAGATGTAGCTTAATTTCACAGCTCATTATTTGTGTTTTCTATCTTCTGCATCTCCATCCAGAATGTCCATTCACTTGCAAACAAAGCCCTTGCTGTCCATGACCTTATCACCAAATCTCACCATGTTTTGTCTTCCTACTCCTCTGGCACCTTCTCCTCCTTTGAGCACCTCACCTTGTTCCACTCCTCTCGCCTCCTTTAAAGTCCTTGTTCTCTACTGTTCACCCAAGCTCCACCCCGTGTTTCTCACCGAGATATCCGCACTCCTTAAATAAAAACAGAAAATGCTGGAGAAACTCAGCAGGTCAGGCAGCATCTGTGAAGAGAGAAACAGAGTTAACGTTTCAGGTCGATGACCTTTCGTCAGAACTGGAAAAAAGCAGCAAATGGAACAGATTTTTAAGCAAGTGTAGAGGCTGGGAAAGGGGGGAGGGGATGAAAGAACAAAAGGGAAGGTCTGTGATAGGATGGAAGGCGGAAGAGGTTAAGAGACATTAAGAGATATTCAAGGCAAAAGGAGATGGTAATGGGACAGGTTAAGAAACAAAGGATGGCTCTAGATGAAGTGTAAATTGCGCTGGCAGAATGAAAGACAGCTGCCATGTGGGAGAGAAATAAAAAAAGACAGACAAAGAGTGTGGATAAAAATATATATATATGATAGGGGCCGAGGTTATGATCTGAAATTGTTGAACTCTATGTTGAGTCCAGAAGGCTGTAAAGTGCCTAATCGAAAGATGAGGTGCTGTTCCTCGAGCTTACGCTGAGCTTCCGTGGAACAATGCAAGAGGCTGAGGACGGTGAGGTCTGAGTGGGAGTGAAGCGGTGAATTAAAGTGACAGGCGACCGGAAGCTCGGGGTCCCCCTTACGGACTGAACGGAGGTGTTCCGCAAAGCGGTCACCCAATCTGCGTTTGGTCTCCCCAATGTAGAGGAGACCACATCGTGAGCAGCGAATACAGTATACTAAATTGCAAGAAGTACAAGTAAATCGCTGTTTCACCTGGAAGGGGTGTCTGGGGCCCTGGAGAGTGGGAAGGGGGGAGGTATAAGGGCATGTGTTGCATCTCCTGCGCTTGCACGGGAAAGTGCCAGGCGAAGGGGAAGGGGTGTTGGGGGTGATAGTGGAGTGGACCAGGGTGTCGCGGGGGGAGCAGTCCCTACGGAATGCTGAAAGGGGAGGTGAGGGGAAGATGCGTTTGGTAGTGGGATCATGCTGGATCGTGATTGAATGATCACGATGGTGATTGAATAGATCAACAGCAGAAGTATCGTGGTGAATGGAGGGCTAAAGGGTAGATAGTTGCGAGTTTGAAAGTGCCACTGTAATTGAGACAATGGGAATAGAGAGGCCACGTAATATGGCATGGTCAAGGGGGTGGCTGTGAATATGGGTAGAAGATTCTATATAGAATCCCTTTCCCTCCAAATAGAATCTTCTTTGTCATTAAGATTGTTTCTTGGTGTATAAAATTACATAACAGGGCAATTTTCCGAATATGCTCCCGGCAGATTCCTAGAGTGCTAAATCAGACTATCAGCCCTAATATCTCTTTTGCTATTGGTGCCATATTTTTCTTCCTTCTTGTGCTTAGATATTGCTGTAGCAAGCACATACAGAGATACAACTCAACTTTGGGGACTCTTCATTACCTGTTCCGTTCTGTTCTTCACCGAGGAACATAGGAACAGGAGGAGGCCATTTAGCCCCCTTTAGCCTGTTCCACCATTCAATGTGATCATGTCTGATCTGTGACCTAACTCCATCCACCTGCCTTGGCCCATATCCCTTGATACCTTTGGTTAGCAAAAATCTATCAATCTCAGGTTTAAAATTAGCAATTGACCTCAGTGTGCGGAATTTGCGGAAGAGACTTCCAAACTTCTACCATCCTTTGTGTGTAGAAGTGTTTCCTAACTTCACTCCTGAAAGGCCTGGCACTAATTTTTAGACTATGCCCCCTAGTCCTAGACTCCCCAACCAACGGTAATAGTTTCTCTCTATCTACCCTATCAGTTCCCCTTAATATCTTGAAAACTTCGATCGTATCACCCCCCTTAATCTTCTAAATTCTAGGGAATACAACCCTAGTTTGTGTAATCTCTCCTCGTACTTTAACCCTTGGAGTCCAGGTATCATTCTGGTAAATCTACGCTGCACTCCCTCCAAGACCAATATATCCTTCCTAAGGTGTGGTGCCCAGAACTGCTCGCAGTACTCCATGTGTGGTCAAACCAGGGCTTTGTATAGCTGCAGCATAACTTCTACCCCCTTGTATTATAGTCCTTTAGATATAAATCCCAGCATTCCATTAGCCTTTTTGGTTATTTTCTGTACCTGTCCATGACATTTTAATGTTCTATGTACATGGACCCCTAAGTTTCTTTGGACCTCCACTGTTTGCGCCTTTTCACCATTTAGAAAGTACTCTGATCTATCCTTTTTAGGTTGAAAGTTTCTCATACTTGCTTACTTTGAAATCCATTTGCCACAGTTTTGCCCATTCATTCAATCTATTAATATCTCTTTGTAATTTTATGCTTCCATCTACACTGCTTACAATGCCACCTATCTTTGTGTCATCGGCAAACTTAGATATGTGGCTCTCTAACCAATCAACTAAGTCGTTAATAAATACGGTGAATAGTTGAGGCCCCAACACAGAACCCTGTGGGACACATCCGGCCAATTAGAGTACCTGCCTATTATCCCTACTTTCTGTTTCCTGCTACTCAGCCAGTTACTTAACTAGGTTAATAATTTGCCTTTAATTCCATGAGCTTCAACTTTAGCTAACAGTCTCTTATGAGGAACTTTATCGAATGCCTTCTGGAAGTCCATATAAATAACATCAATAGTCATTTCCCCTGTCCACTACTTTAGTCACCTCTTCAAAAAATTCAATCACGTTCGTCAGGCATGACCTGCCCTTTACAAATCCATGCCAGATCTCTCTGATCAGCTGAAAATGTTCAAGGTGTTCAGTCGCTCCATCCTTAATTATAGACTCGAGTAATTTCCCGACAACAGATGTTAGACTAACTAGTCTATAATTCCCTGGTTTCCCTTTCTCACCTTTCTTAAATAGCAGAGTGACATGTGCATTTTTCCAATCTAAAGGAACGGTTCCTGAATCGAGAGAGCTTTGGAAGATTATGGGTGTTGCTATGGGAACCCGTATGTGTCCTAGCAATGTCTGCCTTTTCGTGGAATATGTGGAACATTCTTTGTTCCAGTCCTACTCAGGTCCCCTCCCTCACCTCTTTTTCTGGTACATTGATGACTGTATCGGTGCCGTTTCCTGCTCTCTCCCAGAACTGGAAAATGTCATCAACTTTGATTCCAATTTCCACCCTTCCCTCACCTTCACATGGTCCATCTCCAATTCTTCCCTTCCCTTCCTTGATTTCTCTGTCTCCATCTCTGGGGATAGGCTATCGACCAACATCCACTATAAGCCCACTGACTCCCACAGCTACCTTGGCTACACTTCCTCCCACCCCGCTTCCTGTAAGGACTCTATTCCATTCGCCCAGTTTCTCCGTCTCCGTTGCATCTGCTCTGATGATGCCACCTTCCATACTAGTGCTTCCGACATATCTTCCTTTTTCCTCAACCGAGGATTCCCCTCCACCATGGTTGACACGGCCCTTGACCGTGTCCGTTCCACTTCCCACATTTCTGCTCTCACCCTTCCCCTCTCTCCCAGAAACACAATAGGGTTCCCCTTGTCCTCACCTTCCACCCCACCAGCCTCCACATTCAACGGATCATCCTCCGCCATTTCTGCCACTTCCAGCGTGATGCCACCACCAAACACACCTTCCCCTCTCCTCTCCTTTCAGCATTCTGAAAGGACCGCTCCCTCCACGATGCCCTGGTCCACTCCTCAATCACTCTTAACAGCCCCTCCCCTCCCCACGGCACCTTCCTGTGCAAGCGCAGGAGATGCAACACCTGCCCTTTTACCTTCTCCCTTCCCTCTGTCCAAGGCCCCAAACACTTCTTCCAGGTGAAACAGTGATTTACTTGTACTTCTTTCAGTTTAGTATACTGTATTCGCTGCTCACGATGCGGTCTCCTCTACATTGGGGAGACCAAACGCAGATTGGGTGACTGCTTTGCAGAACACCTCCGTTCAGTCCGTAAGTATGACCCCGAGTTTCCGGTCATTTTAATTCTCCACACCACTCCCACTCTGTCCCCTCTGTCCTTGGCCTCCTACAGTGTTCCAATGAAGCTCAATGTAAGCTCAAGGAACAGCACCTCATCTTTCTACTGAACACTCTACAGCCTTCCAGGCTCAACATTTAGTTCAACAATTTCAGATCATAACCTCTGCCCCTATTTTTTTGAAAGGAAGCTGTTGGCAATGGTTCTGCCATTCCCATTTACACCTCCTCTAGACCCATCTTTTCTTTCTTTACTTGTCCTATTACCACCTCTTTTCGCCTTGCCCCTTTTGTCATTTAATCTCTCCTGCCTTCTATCCTATCACAGACCTTCCCTTTTGGTCTTTCCTCCCCTCCCCCCTTTCCCTGCCTCTGTACTTGCTTAAATCCTGTTATATCTGTAACTTTTTCCAGTTCTGATGAAAGGTCATCGACCTGAAACGCAGGCTGAAATTTTGCCTCCCTGGGCTGGTCCGGTGTGGGCGGTGTCTGTGGCGGGTCACGACCCCGCTGCTGGCTCCATCCCGCTGTTGAAAATGAACTTACCTTAATGGGGCCTATTAAGCCCGCCCAGCGCGTTACCCGGCCCAATCAGATGGAGCGGGTCTGGTAACGTTATTCATGACGCGTTTTCAGCCGGGATCTTTAAAGGGACCATGGCCGCATTAGATTTGAAGTTTAATCTAACATAGTGCTGTCAGTGTACTACAGCATTGGAGTGCTGCAAACACTGACAGTGACTGCACAGAGGCAGAAGCTGCACCCAGGTTCTCCGATGACTCCTTCCATATGCTGATGGAGGGAGTCAGAGCACACGGGGAGGTCCTCTTCCCTTCCGATGGGCGGAAGAGACCTCCCCAGGAGACCAAGACAGCCTGGTTGCAGATTGCCAAGGAGGGCACAAGCAGGAATGTGGTCAGGAGGACCTGGGTGTAGTGCCGCAAACGTTTCAATTATCTCAAACATAAAAATCTTAATTTTCAACACTTTCCGGTCTTGGGCAGATTTGTGTGCACCTTTGGAAGTGGCTTAGTGAGTTGCAGTGAATGGTGAGACATAACGGTACCCCCCACAATGGTGATGAGTGTGAAAGGAATGGCTTAGGCATTGTAGGGGTGCTTTATGGTGTTGGTGTTGGGTGGTGCCAACCTGGTGCATCATGTGGCAGCCATATGGGTGTACAGCGTAAAGTTAAGTAAATCTGGCCATGGTGAGGCCATCCCTGGTCTCCCGGGCAGCAATGTGGTCGGGTGCTGATGCCCACTGTCCTGTGCAGCAACAGGTGATTGCAGAGAAGGTTGGTGTTGTTGTTAGTGCTGCTGGTGTGCCTGGTGCTGCTGGCGTTGGGGCTGATCATGGTCGGATTCTGAGGACCAAGGTGAGACAGTGTAAACGGCATCCATGCTGATGTAATAGATGGCAGGTGAAGTACAGATGACAGAAGCATTCTGTGAATGGTGAGAGAGTTCTTCCAATGAGGTGACACTGGATGGAGACTTTGCTGGAAACACTTGTAGCCTGCAGAATCTGTGCTGGAAATGGACTGAGCAACAGCTTCTGCCTGAGGAAAGTGATCATCTGTGAGGTCGGAGCTTTTACTGTACATTTGATGCTGTCAAGTAATCAGCTGGAGCAATGACCACGGAACTCCCGCCTCAGGTTGGCAGATGTGGTTCCCGAGCTGCGTGAATCCCGTGGCCATGCTGGGAAGTTTAAAAAGTAAGTGAAAAAAGGCTCTTAAGTGCCTGGAAACTACCTGATAATGATTTCAATTGGGTTGCTCGCCGCTGCCGCTCGGGTCAGCTCCGCGATGACAGGCACGTCAGAGGAAAGGCGCGTGGGAGCGGGATGATGGCAGGTTCCCGACCCGCTGTCAAAAATAACAGCTTTCCCACCCAACCTGCCGCCAATCGCGCCTGCTAGCATCCCGGAAAATTCTGACTGTTTCTCTCTCCACAGATGCTGCCTGACCTGCTGAGTATTTCCAGCATTTTCTGTTTTTATTTCAGATTTCCAGCATCCACAGTGTTTTGCTTTTGGAAGATTAAGGGAATCTCTATTGTTCTCATTTACTTCCTTTAAAACCCTGGGATGGAAACCATCTGGTCCTGGGGATTTGTCACTCTTTAGTCCCATTATTTTCTTCATTACTGTTATTTTGGTTACGTTAATTTTGGTGAGTCCCCATCCCTGATTCAATATTAGTTTCCTTGGGATGTTCCTCTACTGTAAATACTGACACAATGTAGTTAGTCAACATGTCCATCATTTCCTTATTTTAATTTACAATATCATCATTATCAGTTTTCAAGGGGCCCACATTGCTCCTGACCACCCTCTTTTCTTAATATAATTGTAAAACTGTTTTGTGTTGATTTTGAGATCCCTTGCCAGCTTCTTTTCATACTCCCTTTCTGTAGCTCTTACTATCTGTTTTGTCACCTTTTGCTGTTCTTTGTATCTTTCCCAGTCACCAGGATCTGTGCTATTTTTTGCATTTTTGTATGCTTTTTCTTTTAGTTTTATGTTGTCTCTTTAGCCATCCAGGGCTGTTTTTTTGACAAGTAAAATAATCACGATTTTGATTATTTGTTTCACGTTTGTGGGCCCACAGGGGGAACAATTACAAGGAAACCATCAAGAAAATAACCGTCCAGAGGAAAAGACCGACGGTGACCTGGGAATACTACATCTACTCCACAGGCAAGTCTTGACCAACCAGGGCATGGTCTGAAATACAGCAAATGGGGGTGATTTCCGTTATGTGCAGTGAAATACTGTTCATGAAACACCACAGACTGCTGCTGTTTTGCCCATTTTATTTCTATGCATTCTTAGAACCCTGAAAGAATCCTCTTCTAACTCCTTTGCTGTGATGGTATTGCTGTCCGTTCCATGTTGGCGGTCATGCTGACCAGTATACGGTCAGGTCCTTTATGTGTATGTGGAGCAAATAACACATAACTTCTCAGGCCTGCTCGTAAAGCACCATTTGCACCAGCTCCTGATCTTGTCATGCAAAATTGTGATGTTTTGACAGCAAATCGTATGAGTTACAGTAAGTGTAGAAGTTTGGGTGATTTGTCAGAGGATGTTGTACTGTGACACTCCACTTGACTTACTCATCGACAAGTGTTGTTGCCCAGTATAGATCAAGAATAGGTTCCGTTATGAATAGAAACCTTGACGAGAAGAAAATATGTGTATTTTATATATGTGGGCGTGCTTTGTGCTGTGTATCTAGGTAGCCTGACTTGTTTGTCAGCTCATTAGTTTGGGTTTTTCACATGCGCTGTATTTTGGGAGATTTGGTGTGTAATTATAATTCCTTCCTGGAACTGCTGGCTGAGGGGAAGGTTGAGGCTAATTTGTAATCAAAGTAAGAAATTTATAAATTTGGGACAGTCTCTGTGTGTTGATGGTATTAGTGCATATTTCCTGTTTCTTGTGGATGCTTTGTCTATTCGCACTTTAATTCGGATATGCTTATTAATTGGCAAGCGCACTGCTCCAGTCATTGAACTGACCCAGTCTGTAGGCGTGTGTCAGTGTGAGATAGCTAACGCGGTGTGAGGGGGTGGAGGTATATGACCCAGTGTGCGTGTGTGTGTGAGAATGGAGTATTTGACCCAGGCTTGGTGTGTGGGGATTTTTGATCCAGTCAAGCTGGGTTTTCTGACTTTCCACATTGCTTAAGTGTATTTCTTTTAAGGCTATTTCTTTAAAACTTTCTGGCCTAGAAATTTGTCTCGGGCTGTGGCGTAAATCGGGCGGTATCGGATCTGCTGCCCGTTGCAGTCACTGAAACTGAACATCAGGCACTGCGTATAACGGGCGGCCGATCAGATACCGCCGCATTGCGCCACTGCCTGAAACAAATTTCTAGACCTCTTCCACTTCATGGGGTGAGGTTTTACCTATAATATTATAAGTTGAAAGCTGTTTTCTCCATTCTTTTTTGCCCCCCATATCTCTCAAAGTTTACATTTAATCTGTGTTTCTTCAAAGAGGAACCTGGGGTTTTGCAGACTGGTGAATCGCCCCTGGCATTGCCCACAATGGGTCAGAGGATAGGCTGTTTTCCTAATAATATTATACCACGCAATGTACGATGCATTATTTAATGCCAGCATGAAACCTAAACAACGGGTGCAAAATGGAAAATAGGATCCAGTCGCACATATGCCGACTCTCTGGTTTCAGGCTAATTAATTCAAGGCCCAATTTGAAGCTAAAAGATGGGCCAAAAAGCCCAGTAAAAGAAGTCACAACAAGGCTAATCTTAAAATTTAAGTGAGAAGTCGCACAACACCAGGTTATAGTCCAACAGCTTTATTTGAAATCACAAGCTTTCGGAGCGCTGCTCCTTCGTCAGGCGAAGGTTCACCTGACGAAGGAGCAGCGCTCCGAAAGCTTGTGATTTCAAATAAAGCTGTTGGACTATAACCTGGTGTTGTGCGACTTCTCACTTTTGTCCACCCCAGTCCAACACCGGCATCTCCGCATCATGATTAAAATTTAAGCACCAGGCTTCTGAAAGAGGGACAGACCTTTCAAAGAAGCATTGTAGGAAAGATTTCAACACATTGTACGGATAAGGTTATTGACTTTATTGTGAAATTATATCATTTTTATGTATTTATTTTGTCAGAAACTGTGGGCTTGACTTTCCACTAATTGACTGCCGTAACCCTTTATTTCGTATTGAACTAAAACCCATTGCATTACTGACAAAACAAGATGGTGGCTGAAAACATTTTGAGTAATTATCTACAATAGCAAAATACTGCGGATGCTGGAAATCTGAAATAACAACAGAAAGTGCTGGAAACACTCAGCAGGTCAGGCAGCATCGAGGAGAGAGAAACAGAGTCAACGTTTCGGGTCGAACCCTTCGTCAGAACTGGAAAAGGTTAGGGAAGAGAGATTTTTAAGCAGGGGCAGGGAGGAGGGGAGGAAAGAACAAAGGGAAGGTCTGTGATAGGATGGAAGGCAGGAGAGATTGACTGACAAAAGGGATGATGGTGCAAGGCAAAAGGTGAGGTAATGGGACAAGTAAAGAAACAAAAGATGGTTCTAGATGAGGTGTGAATGATGATGGCAGCAACATTAACAGCTACCATGTGAGGAGCAATTATCTATTGGCTCCTGTTCCTGAATCTGCACCGGTAGTTTGCTAACTCCTTGCTGTTTTTGTCCCTTGTTAGGTTTTATACGTGTTCAGTTTTTAAAAGTTATTTTTATTGTTATAATTTTTAATAAAACTAATCAGTCACTCTGCACTGTTGACCCAGCAGTGATTGGTAACTTTTTTATGGTTACGCACGATGTTTGAGGCAATGAAGCAAATGTGCCAGACAATGTCGCAGGCATTTTGTGTAGGTGACACATTGCAGTGTGAGGAAGGCAGAACACATGCAAATCTTTTAGCTATATGGAGGTTTACACATTTTAGTAATCTCGATCAAACAGATACATCTCAAACAGTCTACTCTAATTAACTCAAAGTCGTTCATTAGTCAGAAAAAATTCAAATTATTAGGTAATTTGAATGAAGTAATTGAAATGAAACAGCACAGGAGGTGTTTTTCACAGTTTCTTAATTTGAATTATCTGTTAATTCAAATTGAAATCACATAATAAAGGAATAGACTGCGTACAAACAATTATTTGAAAACAGTTTAAAAACTGATGTGAATGAAGATTTTTCTATGGGAACTGCTGTTCTGGTATTCCAGTGTAAGCTGCTTATGTGTCAAGACCTCTTTTGTCCCATATGGCCGAAGCCCTTTGTAGTCAAGCAAAATACATTCCTGAATGGATAATGTCAGTGCTCCTGAGCTTCACAGTTGTGGACTTGGAAAACAAGTAGGTAAGGAACTTTATTTTATGGAGATCCTAACGTGTATAGCATCAAATTGCTGTGGGGAGTACTGGAGAGTGGCGACCCAGGGACATGGAACAGTTTGCATGTGAAGTGAAGTCTATCAGGACGAGCTGATAATCCTGTACAGGCCCTCCCCGGCTACTGCTGAATCAGACTGTTCGCAACATCAGTGTCCTATCTGACTCCAAGCTGAGCTCCGACCCCATGTCCTCTCCATCACCAAAACCACCTACTTCCACCTCTGTAACATCCCTTGCCTCTCCCCACTACCTCAGCTCATCTGCTGCTGAAGCCACCATCTGTGCCTTTGTCACCTCCGGACTCGACTATCCCAATGCTCTCCTGGCTGGCCTCCCATCTTCCAAACTCCATAAACTTCAGCTCATCCAAAACTCTCTGCCTGTATCCTATCCTGCACCAAGTTCGATTCACTGATCACCCCTATCCTCATGGACCAACATTGGCTCCCGGTCACTCAATGCCTAAATTTAAAATTCTCTTCCTCCCTATATCTATAACTCCCTCTAGCCCTACAACTGCCCTCCACACCCCCCCCCACCCCACCGCCCCCGCCCCCCGCCGCCCAAACCTTTGCTCCGCTGACTCTGGCCTCTTGTGCATCTCCCCCTCCTTACACCCCACCATTGGTGACCGTGCCTTCAGCCGCCTAGGCCTCATGCCCTGGAATTTTCTCCCTAAACCCCACCCTCTCTCCACCTCCCTCTCCTCTTTTAAGACCCTTCTTAAAACCCACCCTTAACAACCAAGCTTTCGATCGCCCCATCTCATATCTCCCTTGGTTCAACATCATTTTTTTTTAGTGTACCTATGTGAAGCATCTTGGGACATTTATCTCCATTAAGAGTGCGATATGAATGCAAGTTTATTTAAAATAAAATGTATTTAAAGTTGTTGTTGTTGACAAACAGATGACTCTTGTACGTATTTTAATGTGTTTGGTTTGGAGAGAAGTGATTTGTTTGGTTTAACCAACCAGCCAGACAAAGGGTATCTATTTCAAGTGCGATCACATGAAAAAAAAATTGTAACTATACAACTTATAGATTTAAATAATATTAAATTCAAAAGTAAGCACTACTGTGCCTATTTAAAGTGTCATTCCACAGCAATCTATCCATAAAAACTGCAGACTGGCATTGAGTGAGCAGGACAGGATAGGAACCTCTGTGCGTTATATTGTGAGATAAAGGAAGGCTGGGAGTGAGAAGTTTTGAACTTGGAGGGGGGAGGAGAGGGGTGGAATAGCTCGACTTCAGGTGATGAAATAAACCAAGAGAAGGAAACTTGAATCCACCGGGATTCTCGCGATATTATTATAGTCCTGATATCACCCCTGGCTGTCTGTTGAAATAATAAATTCAGAGCTTAATTTCCTCTGGTAAATATGTTCGTGTAAAATTCCATTGTGCGATATTTTATTTCATAAAGTTTAACAACTGTGCTAAAATTACATGCAAATGAATTTGACCTAAATCTGTTAATTACTACCAGAGGGCAATAAATCCTATTGTAAACGTTACATGGGAAAGAGGCCTATTTTATGGAATTAGGGAAACAATTAGAAGCTCTCTCTTATAGAATCATAGAATGGTTACAGCACGGAAGAAGGCCATTTGGCCCGTGCTCTCTGCAAGAGCACCTCCGCTAGTCCTACTCCCCCGCCCTTTCCCCGTAGCCCTGCAAATGTTTTTCTTTCAGGTACTTATCCAACTCCCTTTTGAAAGCCGTGATTGAGTCTGCCTCCACCACCCTCTCGGGTAGTGCATTCCAGATCCTAACCACTCGCTGAGTAAAAAAGTTTTTTCTTACGTCGCCTTTGGTCCTTTTGCCAATCACCTTAAATCTATGTCCTGTGGTTCTCGACCCTTCTGCCAATGGGAACAGTTTCTCTCTATCTACTCTGTCTAGACCACTCATGATTTTGAACACCTCTATCAAATCTCCTCTCAATCTTCTCTGCTCTAAGGAGAACAACCCCAGCTTCTCCAGTCTATCCACGTAACTGAAGTCCCTCATCCCTGGAATCATTCTTGTAAATCTTTTCTGCACCCTCTCTAAGGCTTTCACATCCTTCCTGAAGTGCGGTGCCCAGAATTGGACACAATACTCCAGTTGAGGCCAAACCAGTGTTTTATACAGGTTCATCATAATTTCCACGCTTTTGTACTCTGCACCTCTATTCATGAAGCCCAGGATCCCGTAAGCTTTTTTAACTGCTTTCTCAACCTGCCCTGCCACCTATAACGATTTATGTACACATACCCCCATCGAAAATAGAGCTCAGGAAAGGAGGCACATTGAGCGGGTCTGAACCAGAAGACTTCTGTAGGTTGGAGTGTTAAAAATATTATTCTTGTCGCTTGATGATCGAAAGGATAAAGGCAGCACCTGGTGTTCCAGCATGTCTACATGTCTCCATGTCCCAGGTTCTGCTGGAACTGAGCTAGATGATGTCAGCAGGGATGGTAATTGGGCTTCTGCAGTTGGCCTCAGCATCCTGGGTGTGGAAGGGGAAGTTAAATAGCCTTTCCGCTCCTGACCTAATGGAAAGTGGTGATATGAATATCGGTTCAGAAGAGCAGTGGGATCTGCTGTGATGACCCTGTGGTGAGAAACCTACCAACACTCGCTCGAGAGAAAATTGACCAAAAAAAATATTGCATGCAAACAGGGAGGACACTGAGTGCATGCGAGGATGGATTGAATAAAAAAAAGAAGTTTTAACAGACTGAAACTGAAGGATCCAGTTGGAGTATTTCTAGTCCAGTACCATTTTCTATCCAAAAGCAATGTTAACCTCTGAAAAATGCTGCTTCGGTGAATTGGTAACAGCGGGCAGTTTTGCAATGATTGCTGAGTGTATATAGTTGGGACTGCCTGACTGTGCCGGGTGGACAGTTCCATTAGTGCTGTGGATTACACCATGGAAATGTTGTACTACATAAAACTACATCAGAAAAGCCTTGTACAGCAATTTCTGCCTCTGTTGTACATAAAGCCTAGTTGTCAGCAATGTGTTTCAATCTTCATCCACCAGGACTCGTACTGAAAATGCATGTTGACCCTGCTCAGTGATCCATCGTCTTTACTGAAAGGCTGACTCTTGTATGCTGTGATGAAACTGCGCTTTCTCTCTCTGATGAAACCTTCTGGGTGCTGGGTAGTCATGTTTTTAGCTTTGTGTTCCTTTCTCAGCTGAGCTTTATGTAATTTGCTACTGCACTTGATCTTCGCTGAACTTCTCATAATTTATACTTAGCAACCCATGACTTACAAGGTTGGGTGGAAGAGTAGGGACAGTCTCATTGGGGAGCGCAGGGTAGTGTTACATTCAATGGAGGAGATGGGGGGGATTCATGATGGAGAGGAGAGAGGGGGAAACAGGCTGGGGTCACATTTCTGGAGGAAGGAGAGCAGGAACGCAGGCCAGGTCACATTGATGGGGAGCGAGGGATCACTTATTATAAGTTGTAGTGAAGAGAAAAAATTGCTAAGAAAGGAAAGGAAGGACTTGTATTTATATGGCACTTTTCACAACCTCGGGACATCCCAGGCTGTTTCACAGCCAATAGAAGCACTTCTGAAGGGCAGTCCCTGTCGTAAAGTAGGGGAGACATGGCAGGCAAGGTCCCACAAACACCAATGGGATAAGTGACCAAATAATCTGATTTTCTAGTAATGTTGGTTGAGGAATTAATCTTGGCCAGGACACCAGGGGAACTCCCCTGCTCTTATTTGAATAGTGCCGTGGGATCTTTTAATTTAACCTGAGAGAGCAGATGGGCCTTCGGTTTAAAATCTCATCCCAAAGACATCAGCTCCAACCATGCAGGGCTCCCTCAGTAACTACACTGAGGTGTTGGCCAAGATTACGCTCAAGTCTCTGGAGCAAGGCTTGAACCCACAAACTTCTGGATCAGAGGGTTAGAGTGCTACCAACTGAGTCGAAGCTGATGCTAAACAGTGAAGCAACTCCCAAAAGGGAGTTTGCACGCTACTAGGTTTGCGATAATCCTTACTGGAACTCGATACCAGCATCCGGTTTTTAAAATTAAGATTCATTGGAGGCCTCCTCTAGTAAGTGACTATGCATGGGTCATAGAGCGGGGGAGCATTTCTCCATGGTTGCCATCAAGACACCTTGATTTGCAGGAGGCAAGATCTAAAATGTGATGTGCTTTTTGTAAAGTTTTCTTGCCAAATGTGGAATCACATGACGACAGCGCCGTGATGCTCCATTGAACAGAGCTGCCTTTGGGCAATTTCTCTCTCTTTTACTCCCTTTTCTCTTTGAAGGTGCTGCCTCCTGCTGGCATACAGTTCCAGGAGTGCGGGCCACCCTGTGTTACTTTGCTCGAGTGGCCATTGTTCAATTGTGAAGCCTGACAGTGTTGATAGGCTATTCACAGCTGAGCCCAATCTTGTTCTCGAATTCCGTCCACACACACGCCACCCAGGGATGCTGAGGCCAATTGTAATGCCCTGACTGCCACTGCGGGTGGGATCAGGCAGCTCATCTCAGACCTGGAGTCAAACCTGGGACCACTTATTGGTTCAGTTTTATGCGTGTTTTTAACAATCGAATCACTGTGGGTAGAGAATAAAATCTCTCAAGGATGGAAGACACCACGGGTCCATCTAGTCCACCTTTCTGCTGACCTTGCAGTTGTATCTAATGATGCATTTCTCTTCAAAAATCATGTTCAATTTTACCATGAAAAGATTCAAGCTACTGTCCCTACAGAGCTCCCTTTATAAACTATGCCTATGGTGTCATCCATGGCTCAGTGAATCAGAGGTTGTTGGTTCAAGTCCCACTCCAGTCCAGAGACTTGAGCACAAAAATCTATGCTGACACTCTACTACAGTATCAGCTGTGGCTCAGTTGGTAGCACACTCACCTCTGAGTCAGAAGGTTGTGGATTCAAGTCCCACTCCAGGGACTTGAGCATGTAAAGCTAGGCTGACACTCCAGTGCAGTGCTGAGGGAGTGCTGCACTGTAGGAGGTGCTGTCTTTCCGATGAGACGTTAAACCGAGAGCCTGTCTGCTCTCTCAGTTGGACGTAAAAGATCTCAAGGCACTATTTCGAAGAAGAGCAGGGGAGTTATCCCTGGTGTCCTGGCCAATACTTATCCCTCAACCACCATAACAAAAACAGATTATCTGTTCATTATCAAATTGTTGTTTGTGGGAGCTTGCTGTGTGCAAATTGGCTGCTGTGTTTCCCACATTACAACAGTGACTCCACTTCAAAAAGTACTTCATTGGCTGTAAAGTGCTTTCAGATGTCGAGTGGTCGTGAAAGGCGCTATATAAATGCAAGTCTTTCTTTCTTTCTACAGTAGTTAGAGAGAGCTGCACTGTCGGAGGTGCCGTCTTTCGGATGAGATGTTAAACTGAGGCCCTGTCTACCCTCTCAGGTGGATGTAAAAGATCCCAGGGCACAATTTCAAAGCAGAGTAGTGATGTTCTTCCTGGTGTCCTGGCCAATATTTGTCCCTCAATCAGCAGCAATAAAAAAAAACAGATTATCTGGTCATCATCATATTGTTGTTTGTGGGATCTTGCTGTGCGCAAATTGGCTGCTGCATTTCCTACATTACAAAGCTTCAAAAATACTCCATTGGCTGTAAATCGCTTTGGGACGTCCTGAAGTTGCGAAAGGCGCTATATAAATGCAAGATTTTTTTTCCTTTTATGCCAAAAACTAGCCACCCTCCCAGTAATGTTTGCCTATGTCTTGCTTGACTCTACCTTTTTTCAGCTTATATTCACCTTCTCTTGTTTTGCTATCGGGAGCCAGTTCAGAAAGCCCTGATCGATTCTCTACACCCTTGAACAGAGCTCTTAAAGTTCACCAAAATGAAGTCGAGGAAGTTAATGACTGAAGGGTCGACCTTCCTGAGGTTCCTAATCATGAGCTTCTATTCATAAATGTGAGCTGCTCGGCTGTCAATAAATTTGATTGAAAAAGAATCATTTTATACCTGTATGCAGAATAACTGAAGTAAGTAAGGGAAACTCGTGACTTTGCTTGGCTGGTTTTGGTGTGATAGGTTGACCAAGCTTTCCTTTCACTGAGACACTTGACAAGGCCACCCTGACAAAGGCCTTCTTGTATTCAAAATCAATAAGCTCTTGTTTGCACTACTCTATCTTAATAAAATAACATTGCATTTAAAGACATTCATAACAATTTTGTAATGAAACGCCAGAGTGTATCAGAAAAGGTTAGATGTTTCCCAGTCTTTTGGCCTTACAGGTTTTCTCAGGTGAGTAGACGAGAATGACCTTTGTCTATCTTTCAGGTCACTGACTCATACCCTGCTCCTTAAAGCTCTCAAAGTCGAAGCTTCGGGTAATGGTTCACTCTCTCTCATGCTATTTGATTTTAAGTGAGGGTCGAAAGGATTCACTAATAAGCTGTTCCTTCCAGTTGAATTAATTATAGACTATTTCACAGAAACATCATTAATTTCCAGTGGGTGATTCGTATGCAAACATCTACTGCTTATCAATGTATCTCACGGTCATTGATTTATAGGGTAGATACAGAGAAACTATTTCCTCTGGTGGGGAAATCAAGAACAAGGGGATATAATCTTAAAATTAGAGTTATGTTTAAATGAAGTAGGGTGGGAGGAGGCTCGTGTGGAGCATAAACAACGGCAAAGACCAGTTGGGCAGAATGGCCTGTTTCTGTGCTGTAAATTCTATGTAGGTCATTCAGGAGCAAAATTAGGAAGCACTTTTTCACACAAAGGGTAGCGGAACTCTGGAATCTCTTCCCCAAAAGGCTGTGGCTGCTGCGGGACAATTGGAGCTTTCAAGACTGAGATCGATAGATTTTTGTTAGGTAAGGGTTTCAAGGGATATGGAGCAAAGGCGGGTAAATGGAGTTGAGGAGCAGATCAGCCATGAATTAACTGAATAACGGAGTAGGGTCGAGGGACTGAATGGCCTCCTCCTGTTCCTATGTTCCCATGATTTATATCCGTGCATGTCTCAATCTATAATAAGAACTTAATAAAAATTGTAAGTATGTGTGTGTAGATGTGAGATTGAACTCTCGGTGACAACACACCCTTAAAACACTGACCCTGATTCTAACTGGGTGGATGTCCAGTTCAGATGGAAACTTAGCCGCTGCTGCAGAAATAAGGTCCAAGCTATTTAATGACCATTGCCTCATTAACGTGCTGCCGGTCTACCTCCCCGGTGTGAAGTCGGCGGGAAGCGTTGGAACATTTTGCGGCCCAGAGGCCATCCGCCGACACAAGGATGTGGCGGGATCGGGTTCCGGGGCATCTTACGGAGGTCTCACGTTCGGTGCGGGGGGGGAGGTATGGGTACGGGTGGAGTCCTGGGCAGGGGAGACCTAAGCTTTCGCTGTGGCGTTCCCCCTGACCCCAGAAAGGAAAGAAACATTATTTTGGCCTCTTCTGGGGTTGATCCTTTACCGACCTGGTTCAACAAGAAAGCCACAGTGGCTTCCTCCTGCTTAGGCCTGAGTTAAAATTGCAGTCAGGACCCGATGACATCATTGAGACCCAACGTGCATGTGTAAAGAAGGACCCCGGGAGCTCTGGGTGGGTGTCCTTGCCCTCTGCTCAGGGGAACAGATTCAGTTCGTGGACAGCGAGATCCTGGCAGTGTTCCGATGGGTTAAGTACAGTTAAAATCGTCCCCATTGTCTTTCATGCATTTTATTCTCAATCAGGTGTTGGGTACGGTAATGTAATGTATATGTTACTGGACTAGTAATCCAGAGAACGTGAGTTCAAATCCCACCATGGCAGTTTTAGAATTTGAATTCACTTTAATCCAGAAATAAGAAGCTGGAATTAGTAAAAATGACCCTAAAGCTGTTGGAATATTGTAACTGGTTTACTAATGTCCTTTAGGGAAGGAAACTTGCCATCTGTCCTAATCCTATATGTGACTCCAGTCCCACACCAACATGGCCCAGCAAGCCACTCAGTTGTATCAAACCGCTACCAGTGGTTCAAGAAGAAGGCCCACCGCCACCTTCTCAGGGTAACCAGGGATGGGCATTAAATAGCAGCTTTGCCTCGATCTTGCCATCTCACATGGTCTTGCTACTCCCATTGTAACTATCACTGATAAGGTAACCTCTGATCATTTCCTTGTATTGCTCTCCACATATTCCCCTACTCGCTCCCAAGCCCACTTTTTTCTGTGTCTGCACCTGAAATAAACTCTCCCTCAAGTCACTTACCACGGCACTTTCAAATTCCCAACGGTCTAGCCTTTGGCCCACAATTCATCATGACATTTCTGCAGCTACTGATCTGCTAAATCACAGCCTCTCCTCCAACTTTGATGCCCTTGTCCCCATTAAAACCATTACTCTCTCTCACCCCAGACATTCCCCCTGGTATACCCCTATCTCTGCTCCCTTAAGTTTAAGGGATGCAGATTTGAACATCTATGGCAGACAACTGGCTTAACCATCCATCACCTGATCCAGTTGAACCACATAAAGCAATATCGGATCTTGCTCTCCAATACTAAAACTGCTCACTATTCAAAGGATCATCCTGGAGTGCCCAAAGATAATCCCCAGCTTCTCTTCTCCACCACAAACTGTCTTCTTAAACCTCTCTCCCCTGCCTCCTCCACCCTCCCCCGCAACAACAAGTGTGAGGAGCTCATGGACTTCTTTGTCTCTAAGATTGAGACCATCCATTCAGCTGCCTCTGCCGCTTCCCTCCCTTCCCCTAGCCCACCGGGCCAAACTTCCCCTAATGTTCCCCGCTGCCCTAGCCCTGAACTCATGTCTTTCTCTAGATTATATTCCATCTCCTGCCTTGGTCTCTCCAAGCTCACCTTGTCAATGAGACCCACCTCTTGCTCCCTCGAGCCTATTCCGACTAAACTGTTGACTGCCCAACTTCCCTTCCTGAGCCACATGTTAGCTGATATTGTTAATGGTTCCTTCTCCTCAGGCACTGTACCCCTCCCCTTCAAATCTGCCGTCATCACCCCCTCCTCAAAAAACCTACCCTTTACCCCTCTGTCCTTGCAAACTATCTCCAACCTCCCTTTCCTCTCCAAAGTCCTTGAACGTGCTGTCACCCCTCAAATCTGTGCCCATCTTGCCCGCAATTCCATCTTTGAATCTGTCCAATCAGGTTTCCACAGTACTGGAATGGCTCTTATCAAAGTCACAAATTACATTCTATGTGACTATGGTGAACTATCCCTCATCATCCTTCTTGCCCTATCTGCAGTCTTTGACACTGTTGATGACACCATCCTCCACCAACGCCTCTCCTCTGTCGTCCAGCTGGGTGGAACTGCCCTTGCCTGGTTCCATTCTTATCCATCACCTGCAATGGCTTCTCTTCCCGCTCCCGCACCATTACCTCTCGAGTCCCCCAAGGATCTATCCTTGGCCCCCTCCTATTTCTCATCTACATGCTGCCCCTTGGCGACATCATCCGAAAACACAACATAAGGTTCCACATGTACGCTGATGAAACTCAGCTCTATCTCACCACCACCTCTCTGGGCCCCTCCACTGTCTCTCATTTGTCACACTGCTTGTCTGACATGGAAGATTGGATGAGCAGAAATTTTCTCCAACTAAATATTGGGAAGATTGAAGCCTTTGTCTTTGGTCGCTGCCACAAATTCCGTTCCCTAACCATTGTTTCCATTCCTGGCAACTGTCTGAAGCTGACCCACAATCTTCGCAACCTTGGTGTCATATTTGACCCAGGGATGAGCTTCCGATTACATAGCCACTCCATTACCGAGATTGTCTATTTCCATCTCTGTAACATCGCCCGATGCCGACCCTGCCTCAGCTCATCTGCTGCTGAAAACCTCATCCATGCTTTTGTTACCTCAAGACTTGACTATTCAATGCACTCCTGGCCAGTCTCCCATCTTCCACTCTACATAAACTGGTGCTCATCCAAAACTCTGCAGCCCGTATCTTAACTCGCACCAAGTCCCATTCACCCATCACCCCTGTGCTTACTGGCCTACACTGGCTCCCGGTCCAACTGAAGGAATAATTACTAGTCCTAGCCCCTTTAGGGCTACCCCGGATCAGGCGTATTCCCCAGACGTTCACTTTCAACTAAAGTTTGAGGTAGCCGAATCCTAAAGACGCTTAATTGGGTCTAAAGGTCCAGACTATCTCTCCCTAAAGGAAAGGAACAACCTGAAGATGTTACCGTCCTCCAGATAGCACTTTTAATAAGTTTAGCTAGACTGTAACGTTCCGGATATTATGAGGGTCCGGAAAACTCGCTCAGAATTCTGCAACTCCTCACCAAAGAGTGTACAGAGATTGAGTTTGTGAGTTTGATACAGAAGTATTATGTGAGAGAATTCTAAAAATATATAGATTTATTAAAGAACCGACATGCAGTTTACAGTTGGTGATTCAATTGCAACATTAACAGTTCCAAAAACAGAAATCTTACAATTCTATTATCAGAGATCCTTATTCTCAAATCTTAACTTCGTTATATTTTTACAGTTCTTAGTCTTTATTCCAGGATATCCACCAAAATCAAATACAGTACAATACCTTGATCCCCGAGGTACAAAGAGTTGAAGACTTACAGAGCTAGCTCTGAAGCCGAGAATCGCTTTGCCCCTTTACAGCGAATCTATCATCCCATTTGAAAGTTCAATTTTTATACCCTTGTGCAGTGGTATTTCCTTTGAAGTTTTCTGCTGATGTAAGTTAATTATCTCTAGTCATTTTTCTGTTGACCCCTGCTATTCTTACAGTCAGTTCAGCTTGTAGCATTAAGAATCGTGTCTCTACCTTTAGGTGTTCGAAGCTTATCACAAAAACAATGTGATGGCTGGTGCATCTTTTACTTGATGTCATTTTTATGAAGGCATATGTTTCTTAATCTTATGTGATTCTGTTTCCAAAGTGTAATTTAAAACACCTTAACAGGGTGTGCCATTGTGCTCTTTCCAAAACTGCAGACTTCAGGAACCTCCAACCTCCTGTTTCAATAAGGTTATTGATTCAGTGTCAACAACTTATTTTATCTCAATAGCCTGTATGCTGTTCACAGCTTCTCCATTGTTGAGGCTTCTAGATTTTCAAGCCCAGTTTGTCATGTTACAAAGGCCAGAATTCTTTCATAGAATGGTGTATTTTTCTGAGTATGGCTTATTCCTTCCTTTTTGCCATTTTTATGAATATTAAAAAAAAATGTTTTTCTCCATATTCTCCTGGTGCCATTTTTATTTTGCCATGAAAGTGTTAATTGTTTTTAGCCATTACTGAAAATGCAGATGATTCTCTGCAAAATTGGAAAACTGTTGAAGTGAAACACTCACAAGACTTCAGTAGAAATGGAACAGCTGAAAAAGAGGGAGCAGGAAGAAAGAGCTCTTCCAAGTGTAAAGTTTCAACAGGGAGCAACAAGGCATCTAATTACAAATTGCACAATCCCAGATATGTCAGCAAGTTAGGTAAAACTAATGATCGAAGGCTGATTTTGTAGTGTCCCCGATACAGCATTTCACGGCTGAAGTGGTGCAGGAATAAGGATGGCATGCCGGTGTGATCAGCAGGCACCAGCGCCAGACTGACCACACCTACCATTGTGCCACCAACCATATCTGTAGTCCTTGGCGTAGCTACATGGCCGTGATGGAGGACAACTGGTTGAGCCATCTCTGGATCACAAGGGAGCCAGTTGTAGAACTGTGTTATCTGCTGCATGCACTCTGACCCCCAATCTTGTGGCGGGTTGACCTGGGCTGGGGTGCAGAGGACCGGTCTCCTTGGATATTGTGAAGCCAGCCCTCGCCCCCTATTCATTTTAATAGTTGCCTCGTCTATGGGGAAACGAAAGCGCACAACTAGCTGATGGACAAGAAATCTGGCAAGGAAGCAATTTTTAAAGTGTTGCTGCTTGCTTTTAAAGGGGATGGGGACTTTTTTTCATGTGGCCAATTTTTTGTTTTTACTAACAAGACACCCTGCCTACAAAGAATGTCTGGGCGCATAGATGTGGGGAGAGCTCTCGCTTATGATGAAGATGTGTTGGAGGTGCAGCGAAACAGGGTGTCCATTTTTGGAGCTGAAGGGCACACGCCAGTTAAATTAGCAGAGCAAGCTGCCCAAGTAGAGGTGGCAAAGAGAGTTTATAATACGGACCTGGAAACAAATTCTCATGTATCAGGAGCAGTGACAAGATAAATATGCTCACATCTTGACAATTACTATTGGTGTTATTGCATGCATGGGGGAAATGGAAGTTCTAACCCGTTCCCTCAGAAAGGCAATGTGCGAAGCATAGCAACAGCATTTGAACTATTTTACATCTGATTTCATGCAATCAAATTGCAGGGCACACTTTGAGACACGATAAGCTGTGTGGATGGAAGGAGGAAGTTACAAAGAGACATTGACAGACTACGTGAGTGGGCAAAACTACGGCAGGTGGAGGTCAATGTGGGGAAGTGTAAGGTCATCCACTTTGGATCCGAGAAAGACAAATCACAATATTTTCCTAATGTCAATCTCCATTTCCTGTCCGCATATTTACTTTGACTTCTATTGGTTTTTACCTGACACTATGCTTGCTCCATGAGGCTGAGAAACATACCAGTGAGCCTCCCATCGTGCTGTTGGCAGTAAGTCAGTGGATGCATGGTTTTAGAAAGATGGAAACTTTGTACCATCTGAATTAGACAATAAGCATGTATCCCTAAGGCTTGGTGTAATTGCTCGGCATTCTCGAAATGCACGGTGCTTTCACTGAGAGGTCAGGCTGGTGAGAACTCTTGCTTTGATTGACAGCTCAATTGAAAAGTTGGGCACTTGTGGAGCCAGTATGAACGAGGAAGCTGAAACACGTAGCATTTTCAGATTGCTTTGCATCTCTAAGAACGAGAGCTGAGTGCAAGAGGTGAAACCTGTGAATTATTCTAATCACAAGAATCGCAGTTCAAACTCACCTAACTCGGAGCCATTCTTTTAATGTGTTGTAACTTATTTCTCAGTGACCAGCTGCAGCCCTGGCAAAGCCAGCGTGGAGAGTCAATCACATGGGCAGAATGGCACAATTTGGTGTGGTTAAATTCATTTGCTTAGGTTAGAATACATTTGGGCTGATTATTATAAATTTGATTACGATTAAGGGTGAGAACAGTAACTGAAATGTGAAAGAGTTACACGGAGTGCATATTCTCGATTGCAGCCTTCAGAAAAGCTGAAACAATTTTTGCCAACATATGTGGACACTTACCTTTAAGTAGCTGCATCCCTTTAAATCTTTGCAGTAAGCAGCCTTTAAGGGCTACTTACTCAGATCATTTCCCTTCCCGCCCCACTTCCCGCCCCTGCCTATAAGGATAAAGTAGGCCGTGAGCGTAAATGGCCAGAGCTTGGAATACAGTGCGAGGCTGAGTTTGTTAGGCGTGGAGAACAGTATGTTCATAGCACTGAATCCAACACATTAGTTCACCTTTCTCCAAACTCTTCTTCTCTCCTTCCTAATTCAACTAATTATGAGCAACTCCTCCAGGCTTATATCTTCAAATTACGGTAACCTGATTAGCGCGTAGTACAAGATTCACCTTTCTCTGCTGCCTTATATATAATCCAAACAGTTCTCCTGATTAGCATAGCGTGGCATATCTATTATTGCTGTGAAGGAGAGGACCTTAGGCACAGTGCAGGCCCTTTTAAGAAAGTTCTCAGAACTCTGAAACAAATGATGTTAAATATTAGCTTTGTGTTTGAGCAGAAGAGGAATGCGTGTAAGGAACAAATGTTGTTACATCCCTGGTGCTTTGTACCCATGCTCAGTGATGAACAGTACCACTGAACCTTCACATTGGAGAGCCAGTATTGCAAGTGAGCGGCGCAGCATAACAGGGATTGCCACCGTTTTCTATGTTCAAGCAAGTGAGCTGTGTCAGAACTAACCTTTTAACTGTCTGTGAAGCAGAAATTACAAGCTGTAGGAACTTTAGATGGAGACAGATGATCTCTCAATTGCTGGTTCCACACACACAGGCAGACTCCATAACAACACAAGACAGTGAGAGACAGAGTCTGGGGAGGGAGGGGATGAATTAATCAGTGTGCATTGTATAGGTGGAGGCGCTCCTACAGGTTTGTCTAATCTCCTGACTCATCCACTGTGCAGGATTTTTTAAATTATCATTTGCGAATTACTTCATCGTTTTCCCGTCTGCTGTTGAGATGCCTTCGGACTCCGCAAAACAATCAAAGCAAATGTCACCAAGAGATTGGTTCAATACCTGGAACAGCAAGTCAGCATCCCATTTGTTCCAGAATTTGCCATTTTTAAATGAGACCGTAACAACTCATTCCCCAATTAACTCTTGAACTCCTCTGCTTTTTACCAGAATATCTCCCAGTCTCCCTTTCGTACTTTTTACACCTCTTTGAATCCATGGTAGGATTGGGCCGCATTGAGCTGTTTCACTACTGCATCACTGTCCTGCGACACGATTATTTTGATTCTTGAAAAGGTTAGGGAGATTAGCGGAGGCAGATTTAGGATTAGTACTTGAAGCATGAAGGGAAGGTTAGAAAAAAATCTTTTCATCCAAAGCCTTATTAGGATATAGACTGCATTACTATGAGCGGCTATTGAAGCTCAGTCAATCACAACATGTAACAGGAATTAGATAGATACGAGGTAGAAACATATTAAAGGTTGCCTGGGAGGAACAGGCAAATGGGATTAGAGTGGATGGATCTGATGTGGAGATAGCAGCAGCACAGGGGCCGAATGGCCTCCTCTTGTGACATTTCTGTGATTTAAATTTCTTCTACTTCAAAGTAGGGGGCATGATTAAGAAGTTTGCAGATGATACAAAAATTGGCCGTGTGGTTGATAGTGAGGAGGAAAGCTGTAGACTGCAGGAAGAGATCAATGGACTGGTCAGGTGGGCAGAAAAGTGGCAAATGGAATTCAATCCGGAGAAGTGTGAGGTAATGCATTTGGGGAGGGCTAACAAGGCAAGAGAATACACAATAAATGGTAGGATACTGAGAAGTGTAGAGGATCAGAGGGACATTGGAGTGCATGTCCACAGATCCCTGAAGGTAGCAGGACAGGTAGATAAGGTGGTGAAGAAGGCATACGGGATACTTTCCTTTATTAGCTGAGGCATAGGATATAAGAGCAGGGAGGTTCTGCTTGAACTGTATAAAACACTAGTTAGGCCACAGCTAGAATACTGTGTACAGTTCTGCTCACCACATTATAGGAAAGATGTGATTGCACTAGAGAGGGTGCAGAGGAGATTTACGAGGAAGTTGCCAGGACTGGAGAATTTTAGCTATGAGGAAAGATTGGATTGGCTGAGGTTCTTTTCCTTGGAACAGAGGAGGCTGAGGGGAGACTTGATTGAGGTGTATAAAATTATGAGGGGCTTATATAGAGTGGATAGGAAGGACCTATTTCCCCTCGCGGAGAGGTCAATAACCAGAGGACATAGATTTAAAGAAATTGGTAGAAGGATTAGAGGGGGGTTGAGGAGAACTTTTTTCACCCAGAGGGTGGTGGGGGTCTGGAACTCAGTGTGTGAAAGGGTGGTAGAGACAGAAACCCTCATTGCATTTAAAAAGTGCTTGGATATGCATTTGAAGTGCCGTAACCTACAGGGCTACGGACCAAGAGCTGGAAAGTGGGATTAGGCTGGATAGCACTTTTTCGGCTGGCACAGACACGATGGGTCGAATGGCCTCCTTCTGTGCCATAAATTTATATGATTCTATGATTGATCTGGAATCTCTCCCCTAAAAGGTGGTGGATGCTGGGGGACAATTGGAACTTTCAGGGCTGAGATTGACAGATTCTTGTTCGGTAAGGGTGTCAAGGGACATGGAGCAAAGGTGGGTGAATGGAGTTGAGGAACAGATCAGTCATGATCTAATTGTATGGTGGAACAGGCTTGAGTGGCTGAATGGCCTATCCTGTTCCTAATGTTCCTATGTTCTCTCTTCCATGCCCAACGGCACATGAGGCAGCCCATTTCTGCATTATATCCAGCAGCTTGTTCTCTGGGCTGTTTTCCATAACAGAGACCATTTTTATGTGGGCAGGTCATTAGCCTGACTCGCAAGCCGCTATCAGGAGGACCAGCTAGATAGGATGGGGCGCTGCCACTCTACTCCCAGCTGCGTGCCAACCCAGTATTCAAAGGCCGGAGCACTTGTCTCTGCTCACCGGGGCTGTCTGGAGTGGGACTCGAATCCACAACCTTCCAGCTCAAAGGTGGAAAAACTACCACTGAGCCAAGGCTCACTCCATTGTGATTTAAATTTAGATTATGTACATTCTTTCAAGAACTGGAATGACTGAGATGGAAGAGCTGACTTTACTCATGCCCATTCCTGATGTGACACCTCGCCAGCTGGATACCCATACGGAGTAATCGCAGGCAAAGAAAGAAAAGAAAAAAGGACTTGCATTTCTATAGCGCCTTTCACGACATCGCAAAACACTTTACCGCCAATGAAGTACTTTTGGAGTGCAGTCCTGTTGTAATGTAGGAAACGCAGCAGCCAATTTGCGCACAGCAAGCTCCCACAAACAGCAATGAGATAATGACCAGATAATCTGTTTTAGTGATGTTCATTGAGGGATAAATATTGGCCAAGACACCCGCTTTCTCTTCTTCAAAATAGTGTCATGGGCGCTTTTACGTCCACCTGGGAGAGCAGACGGGGCCTCATTTTAATGTCTCATCTAAAAGACGGCACCTCCGACAGTGCAGCACTCCCTCAGTACTGCACGGGAGTGTCAGCCTCGATTTTTGTGCTCAAGTTTCCTGGAGTGGACTCTTGAACCCACAGCCTTCTGACTCCGAGGTGAGCGTGCTACCCACTGAATCAAGGCAGCCCCGGCAAAGGTCCGTCTGTTCATTTTAACGTAGCGCACATTCACAAAATCGGCCGAATCCTTTCTAATATCCCAGCCTAGTGAAATATGAATGCGTAAAACGTTACATTTTATTTTGTGTATCTCTCACCTGGCATCTCCCCTCCATGTAGCCCTGTTAGGCTGGAGGCTGGCTGGACATGCAGCACACTCCTGCCTGATCATTTGCATTACATCCAGCAGCTTGGTCTCATTCTGCAATAATTCTTGACAGGGCTTGACAGGGTAGATGCTGGGAGGATGTTTCCCCCGGCTGGGGAGTCTAGAACCAGGGGGTCACAGTCTCAGAATAAGGGGTCGGCCAGTTAAGACTGAGATGAGGAGAAATTTCTTCACTCAGAGGGTGGTGAATCTTTGGAATTCACTACCCCAGAGGGCTGTGGAGGCTCAGTCATTGAGTTTCAAGGCAGTGATTTTGAATATTCAGGGAATCAAGGGATATGGGGATAGTGCAGGAAAGTGGAGTTGAGGTCGATGATCAGCCATGATCTTATTGAATGGCGGAGCAGGCTCGAGGGGCCGAGTTGCCGACTCCTGCTCCTATTTCTTATGCTCTTATGTTTTCTTGCTGCTTCCACATTTTTGTTCAATAAAACCGGTTAGTGTTGCGGTAAATATGTTTTTGCTACGTCTGCATTGCAGTATAGTGGCAAAGTGCTGCGAGATATTGTTTTCTGCATGAGGAGGGCTATAGAAATGTGAGGCAACATACCAAGAAAGTAAATGAAGTGCGTACTGGTGCCAAACTGAGAGGCTGAGAGGTTGGTACCTGTGGGAACTTTGTATGAAAGCTGTTACTCAGATAAGGAAGCGACAGACCCTGGGCAGGAACAAATGGTTGAGTGGCCTTGGGCCCACTGATAAGAAGAGGAAAACAACTGCTGACCATTTGTCACACAGTTTGGAACACATACGCATTGAGGATCCTGCCCAGGTTTTTAGGGTATAAGAGATGCTGTTTTAAGACACTCGGGGCTGCTGCAGTCGGAGGGGGCAACTTGGTCAGTTGCCAGTTAAAGTCGTACGTCTAGCCATCGCCGAACTGACCACTGGCTGGTGTTAGTACGTATGTAGTGTTGGCTTATAATCATTTGAGCTTAAAGTAAGGGAATAAACCTGTGTATGCTGAGATATAATCAGTAGTATTATATGCAACAGTTTTGTGTGAGCTTACTTGTAACCTCTTGCTGATTTTAAGTAAAAAGAAAGTTATTCTCGAATCCTTCTGTTTTGTGTTGTCTGTTCGACGGGTCTGAACTTTGGAAACTGTTGGACAGGTTAAAGGACAAGGGTGAATTTAAACATTTTACAGTGTAGTGTCTGCATGTATAGTAAAAGGAAAGAACTTGTATTGATACAGCGCCTTTCGTGACCTCAGACATCCCAAGGTGCTTTACAGCCAATTAAGTACTTTTCTGAAGTGTAATGTAGGAAATGCGGCAGCCAATTTGCGCACAGCAAGCTCCCACAAACAGCAATGTGATAATGACCAGATAATCTGGTTTTAGTGATGTTGGTTGAGGGATAAATATTGGCCAAGACTATTGGAGAGCTCCTCTGCTCTTCTTCGAAATAGTGCTATGGGATCTTTTACACCCACTTGGTTTAGCAGGTCATCCAAAAGACAGCCCCTCCAACAGTCTCCCTCAGTGTCGGCTGTGGCTCAGTTGGTAGCACTCTTGCCTTTTGGTCAGAAGGTTGTGGGTTCAAGTCCCACTCTATAAGACTTGAGCACAAAAATCTAGTCTGATACCAGTGTTCCCTCTAATTTTTTTTTGTACTGAGCGGGCCACGAACTCCTTTGAGCGCGACCTTTTCATCCGTGGGCAAATGTTACAACAACAACTTTTACACCAACAATGGCAGCAACAGCAACCACTTAAAAGTATATATACAGTAATGCCATATCGCCACCCCACCGTCTCAAATCATGAGACAATCAGACAAGGTTCGATACAAGTTTAACATAACTTCTCTGCTTTTGAATTCTATTCCTACAGAAATGAACCCCAGTGCTTTATTTGCACTTTTATGGCTTTTTTAACCTGCGTTGCTACTTTTAATGATTTGTGAATCTATACCCCTAGATCCCTTTGCACCTCTACCCCATTTAGTCTCTTATTTTCCAAGGAGTAGGTCGCCTCCTTATTCCTCCTACCAAAATGCACCACCTCACACTTGTCTATTATTGAAATTCATTTGTCATTTACATGCCCATTCTGCAACTTTGTTTACGGTAAAATTAACACCACTTTTCCATATTTTTTCTGGCTTTAAACAATTTTCCGAATTTAAAAAAAACCTCATATTTTTGTTTCTGACAAAGGCAACCTGTGTTGCCCCCAGGTGGTTTGAATTCTTCAGCAGACAGATGTGCTAATTGGGTTGGCCTGTAGAAAGTGAGAATCATAGAATCATAGAAAGTTACAGCACGGAAGGAGGCCATTTCGGCCCATTGTGTCCGCGCCGGCCAACAAAGAGCTACCAGTCTAATCCCACTGAACATTTCTGAAAATATAAACCTGACACCAGAATTCTGATGTTCAAAAGTAATTTTCCCCACTTTTTATGTTATTAAGGTTTTTATTAACTTTCATCAGCAACAGGACTCAAACCATAAATCCACCCCTGGTGCAATATTGGATTTATTAAAAAGTAGCAAATAAAAGTAAGTTAAACTTGTGTTAATCACTCTTCTTCCTTTTGCTAAAATGCTTCCTCGCTTCACCTAATGATTGAAAGCCTGAGCTTACAAACCCATCTGCAGTAGGATCATTTTATATTAAAAAGTGGATTCAGTACAGCTCAAAATTCACACAAATTTGTTTCACATTTCCTCTCCTAAAACATGTCACTGCCATCTGACAGCAACAAAGTCCCTTCTTACTCACCTGTTGCAGGTAAAACTCGGCGACTCACTCACCTGTGACAGGGTTTAATAAGATGAGGTACAGGTGGTTTATCTACCGATCTCTCCCACCGATTTTTAAAGCTTCATCCAGTCCCATAGCGGTGGCTGGCTGCACTGGATGGCCTGCTCCGGAATGACCCCACTCCAGAATGATCCCACTCAGGAATGGCCCCACTCAGAAAGGCCCCGCTCCGGAATGGCCCCGCTCCGGAATGGCCCCACTCAGGAATGATCCCACTCAGGAATGGCCCCACTCAGGAATGGCCCCGCTCCGGAATGGCCCCACTCAGGAATGGCCCTGCTCCGACTAGCCCCGCTCTGGTGGGGACCGCGGCGTTTCTGTAGCACAGGCCCCTGGCAACATGGCGTCAAAGGAGAAAGAGGGACATGCTGCCCATCATCACCATGGCAACCGGCTGAGCGCGGCTCCTCTACAGCTTCTGCCTGCAGCACGTGGAACTTCTCAGAGAGCGACACAACCAACCCCTCACCCACTCCCTTATCATGTGGCCGCTGCCCCAACTCTGTTGTTACTTTCCAATTGGGATCGGCTCTGAGGTCGCAAGACTCACAAACGACTCTGTCTGCATTCCGGGGCCACCGTGTCTTGGGCCCTTCCCCTGCTCCAGCTGTCTGGCAGTCCAGTTCTCTGCGCGGCATTTAATTTGAAGTGCGCGCGAGCTCTGGGACATGTGCGCGGCCACGCACCTTAGAGGGAACAGTGGCTGACAGTGCAATGCAGTGCTGAGGGAGTGCTGCACTGTCGGAGGTGCCATCTTTCAGATGAGACGTTAAACCAAGGCCCCGTCTGCCCTCTCAGGTGGACGTAAAAGATCCCATGGCACTATTTAGAAGAAGAGCAGGGGAGTTCTCCCCGGTGTCCAAGCCAATGTTTATCCCTTAATCAACATCTAAAACAGTTTATCTGGTCATTATCACATTGTTGTCTGTGGGAGCTTGCTGTGCACAAATTGGCTGCCGCATTTCCTACATTACAACAGTAACTCCACTTCAAAAAAAACTATTTCATTGGCTGTAAAGCGCCTTGAGACATCCTGTGGTTGTGAAAGGCGCTATATAAATGCAAGTCTTTCTTTTACTGCACTGAGGTGTCAGCCTGGATTATGCGCTCAAGTCTCCGGAGTGGGACTTTGAACCCACAATCTTCTGACTCAGAGTCAAGAGTGCTACCACTGAGCCCCCTGAAAGAAACGTGACTGAGGGACCACCTTGATGTATGGGGCATTGTTGTCTGCAATCGCAATGACTCCAGTTGAATGGCGGAACTACTGGGGTGCTATGGGCACTTGCGTTCTTGTGCTAGTGTACCATAGGGCTGGAAGTGACAGTGTCATACCAGCTGTGGCAGAATCAACTCAATGGGTCGATCCCAATCAGCTGGAATGCCCAGATACAATGGAATTACTGGATGGGCTCGAGTGGACTGGAGCAGCAAACTGAGATGCCACTGTTGCTTCCACCCTGGTACCTCCCACGATTACAGGAAGCTGACTGAATCTGTGTCATAAATGAACTAATATTGCCCTTTTAAAAAGCACAACTTTTGATCATTTAACACCAATCAAAAGCAACACAGTGAGTAGCACTGTGCACATTGTAAAGAGAAAAGAGAAAAAAAACCTGTCTGTTGGTTATTACTGTGACTGATGGGTAACCTTTAAATCAATCCCAGCAGCTTTTATGTTTGACTAAAACAACCCTTTCGAGCTACAAATCAAGTTGATGTACCTGTTGGTGTTATGAATGGGAGAGCGAGTGCAACACAGCATGGAAATTGAGAACTCGTTGCAATCCAGAAGGACAGCTGAAAGAGCCCATGACAGCTGCTCCAGCTAACCCGAACGCAGCAGCCATCTGTTGTCAACTAAACTCCACCAGCTCGGGCGAAGGAGCAATTAGGGATCTTAAAACACTTCTGGTGGTGGCTTTCACCTCTCATTCCTTCCTGAGGCTTTTGACTGGTGCTGGGTTGCACTTCCACCGGGTGTGTTGCGCACAAAGACTTCACCCGTGTGATTGTTCTTTGCCCCTAATCCTGCACTGTGGGTGAGAGCGAACCACTTCACCAGAAGGTGCATCGCAGCTGCTCTTCGATCCTCTCCTTGCCTGATGCCCACACCTGCACAGTCCAGCAGGGGCCATTGAATAATGATCATGATCAGGAACCGCACAACACCAGGTTACAGTCCAACAGCTTTATTTGAAATCACAAGCTTTCGGAGCGGCTGCTCCTTCGTCAGGTGAAGGAGCAGCGCTCCGAAAGCTTGTGATTTCAAATAAAGCTGTTGGACTATAACCTGGTGTTGTGCGACTTCTCACTTTTGTCCACCCCAGTCCAACACCGGCATCTCCGCATCATGATCAGGAACAGCAAGGAGGGTTTTGGAAAAATTGAGTCTAGAGATAACAAAAGTGTGGATAAAGGTCTTAGCTGTGGTGGGGTGATGTCAGGGTGGAGGCAGGTGTGTTTGCAGAGGTGGAACTAAGCTGTTTTGATGGTGGATGAGATATGGGGCGGGGGGTTTGAAGCTCAGCTCAGGATTGAGCAGGACATCAAGGTTGTGTGTTAATTAAGGCGGCATCTGTGAAGAGAGAAACAGAGTTAACGTTTCAGGTCGATGACCTTTCTGACAAAAGGTCATCGACCTGAAACGTTAACTCTGTTTCTCTCTTCACAGATGCTGCCTGACCTGCTGAGTATCTCCAGCATTTTCTGTTTTTATTTCAGATTTCCAGCATCTGCAGTATTTTCTTTTTGTATGTGTGTTAATTAATACTGCTAGAGAGACCAGCTTGGAGCTGGTGTCTGAGCCAAGAATTAAGGTTCTAGACGCAGAGAGTTCGTTTATAGATTTTATTAGAGGGAACGATAGAACACCCACAATGATGCAAAGGCTGCGGGAGACCTCACGTTACAGTTGCTGAATTCAGTCACGGGATGATTAGCCCTCGCACCACCCTCCCCCCTACCCACCAGTTCTTACCTAACTTCTGTGGCAATGGTCTAAATTTTATCCTCAGCCAACAGGCCATCATATCATATCTCCTCCATGACCTTCTTGGTTTTGTTAGGGTACATGTTAGGAGCAGAAATTGTTAAATGCTGAGCTTGGGGAACTGAGTCTAGGAACATTGTGACCCAGATAACAGAAACCACAACGTGTGTAGATAAGCGTAGCCAAGTAGACAACCTCTCTGAATAGAGGATGTGGGCAACTTCTACAGCTCAGGTGGCAGACAGTAACTGCTGCAGGTATTGAGGACAACAGCCAAAGCAATGTCTGCGGTTTTTCTAAGTAAATGTGTACGTGCGAAATAACGTGTTTCTTCTTGCGGTTTTTGAGCATAAAAGTAGCTGTTGCTTGCTGTCGAATCAGAATTCTCTTGACCCTGCGGAAAAGAGTCTTCTCCCTGTGTGCACTTGAATAAAGCGATCGTTGTACCGTACCGAAGTCTCCGCTGAGTCCTTATCAACCACAACAGTTTACACTAACATCAGCTCAGCATTCCAGAGAGTGGGTGCCACAACAAAAGCTATGTGTATGTGTTCAGAAAAGGTCATCATATACGTCAAATAGGTATCAATTAGAAGTTTGAAACTACACAAGGCTATCTTATATGGTGGCAGTCGCTACAGCCTTGCAAAGGGACCTTGGTGATTTGAGCTGTCTTGGGACATTCGCCAGAGATCGCCTGTTTCAACAGATTCTGCAAAAACTGTCTTTTAACCACAAAATGGAGTCCTGGACGGAAAATGGAGTCTTTGATACAACCTTTCCTGCTAGTGTTCCTAACATTGCACATCATCTGTTCCAGTCTGACTGAGCAGCTGAGGAGAGGGATGGAGTTGGGGGAAAGGGTATTTCGAGGCTGCTAACGAAGACGGCTTTTGTCTTCCCATTGTCCAATGGGACAGAATTTTTGACTTATCTGCAACTTGACCATGAATTTGAATGTGATGGTGGAGAGGTAAAGTTGGGTGTCGTTTTCATGCTTGTGAAGATTGACCCTATACTTGAAGATAACATCACCAAGAGGCAGCATGTAAACAAGGAAAAGGTGGGGGGCCAAGGATTAAACTAAAGTAACCGTGCGGGGATAGGAGGAGAAGCCATTGCTGGAGATGTGGTTGGTATGTTGGGACAAGTAGGAGTGGAATCATGCAAGAGTAGTTCCATAGAGGTGAACAATGGAAGAGAGGCATTGGAGGAGGATGGAGTGGTTGACCGTGTCAAGCACGGTGGAGAGATCAAGCAGGGATAATGGGCCAAGATCCATTTATTCTGCCTCAACAAAGTGCTATCATTCTGCCTGAACAGTTTTAAATCCTCCATGTGCACAGCTAACCCAGCATTCTGAGGAGTGCAGTACAACAAGTGAAACTGCAATACAGCCCCATAGGGAATACCCTCTGGAACTCACTGCAAGTTTTCTTTTTATGTGGATTGTGTGTTCCCCAACATTGAGGGTCTTTCCTGTTGGAGGATGGAGCACTTCACATTTCTGAAGCTCAAGGGGTAAACTTTCCTAATGTGCATGTCCATGTGGCGCCTCCCCACGATTTGTGTCCACAGTGGATGGAGAATTATGGAGAACGGCCCCACAATTTCCCAATACGCATCAGGAATACACATTTGTAAAAGTTACCTTGGTAATGTCAGAATCAAGGACTCACAGGGCAGGCATAGCACTCTTTAAATATAGAGTATAATATTCTCCACTCCCCTCTGCCAAACCACATACCTCAGCCCCTGCTTCAATTTAAAATATATATATTTTTGAGATGTGGTGATTCTGGCAAAGCCGGCATTTATTGCCTATCCCTAGTTGCCCTTGAGAAAGTGGTGATGGGCCTTCTTCTTGAACAGCTGCTGTCCATGTGGTGAAGGTACTCCAACAATGCTGGTAGGTAGGGTCTTCCAGGATTTTGACCCAGCGATGATGAAGGAACAGTGATACATGTCCAGGTCAGGATGGTGTATGACTTGCAGGGGGAACTTGGAAGTGATGGTGTTCCGATGACATGACTGTTCTTGTCCTTCATGCTTGTTGAGGTCACAGGGGAGTGATGAATATTTAATTACACTCTTGACTTGAGTCCTGTTGATGGAGGAGAGGTGTTGAGGGGGTCAGGAGGTGAGCCACTTGTTACAGAGTCTCTGTTCTGCTCTTGTAGCCCTGCTGTTGATATGGCTGGTGAATGATGAGCCCTCCCCTCACCCCCAAGATGTTGATGGTGGGGAACTTGACAATGATGGTGCTGTTGAAGGTTGGGGGAGGTGGTTGGGCTTTCTCTTGGTGGAGATGGTCATTACCTGACACTTATTTGCCACTTGCCAGCCCAAGCCTGGATGTTATCCAAGTCCTGCTATTGGCTGGCATGGGCAGCTTCATTGTCAGACCATTGTGTTCTAATAGGGTTCTGTCTGGTAGAGGTGAGGCATCTCTCTTTGAAGCTATCACCCACACTCCAGACCGTAGGCCTTCCAGCACACTTGTGTACTTTATCTACAAGCCAAACGGACAAAAAGAAACTTAGCAGAAGCAGCAGCCATTTTAAAAATCCCAGTGTCCGGACCTCACCACAATCAAAGGATATATACTAGAAAGATTTGAAACAGAATGGATCCCACTTCTCTCACACCAATAACACATCTCTGAAAGGCTTGGGAGAATAGATCAAACCCCATAGCTTCCAGCTGTCTCTTTCTTGTAACAGAAGGTTTGCCTGCATTGTCTGAGGATTTTTTTTCCAATTTGTTCTTGGGATATGGGCGTTGATGGGAAGGCTGGCATTTACTGCCCATCCCCGGTCGCCGAGAAGGTCGTGGTGGTCCTTCTCCTTGAACCGCTGTAGTCCGTGCGTTGAAGGTGCTCCCACAACAGTGCCAGGGAGGGAATCCCAGGATATTGACCCAGTGACGATGAAGAACGATGATATATGTTCCAGTTAGGATGGTGTGTGACTTGGAGGGGAACTTGGAGGCGATGGCACGATATTGTATCTCTTGCTCTTCAGTAGCAGATGCCACAGTGGAGGGGGGTGTTGTTGAGTAACCTTGGTGAGTTCCTGAAAGCATCCTGAAAGGCAATACATACTACAGCCACAGTGCACTGGAGGTGGAGGGGTGGATATTGAGTCCAGTGGAATACTTTGTCCTGGGTGGTGTCTCGAGTGTTATTGCAGTCATTCAGGTGAGTGGTGACTATTTTATCACTCTCCTGACCTGAGCCTTGGAGCTAGTGGAGAGGCTTTAAGGGCCAGGAGGTGAGCTACTTGTCACAGAGTATCCAGCCTCTGCCCTGCACATGTAGCCATACTGTTGATGAAACTGGTTTAATTCAGCTTCTGGTCAATGGTGACCCCAAAATGTTGATGCTGGGGGATTTGGTGATAGTGATCAAGGGGACCTGTCTGGCTTTCTCTTGTTAGCGGCGGTCACTGCCTGGCATTTATTTGTGTGGGGTGAATGTTGCCTGGCACTTTTCAGCCCAAGCCTGACTCAGACACCATTGTGATGGCTGGTGTGGGCAAGTTCACACGGGAAAACTTGGACTGCAGTTCGGAAATGGATATTGAGGTATGTTGCTGGGGCAAAGGGCGAAGTGCTTGGTACTCAAAATGGAATTCATTTGGTTGAGAACAAAAATTCACTTAAAAATGGAAAATGCGAATCTAAAAGAGAACCTATACCATGAGCTTTTGGTTCACCTTCTCACTATTTGTGTATTTGCAAAGCTAAATGCATGTTCCTGATTATCCAGATTGGTCGATGCATCCTCCTGTGTCAGTGGCAAAACTTAATCTTCTCTCTCCTTCCCTAACATTTGCAGGGCTGTGGGGAAAGAGCAGGTGCGTGGGACTAATTTGATAACTCTATTAAAGAGCCGAAACAGGCACGATGGGCCGAAGGGCCTCCTTCTGTGCTGTATTGTTCTATGGGGGAAAAATTAGGTTGGTTTGCGCCTCTCGTTAGCGCCCCCGCTAACGGGCCACAAATCCCCTAGCGCCCGGGCGCGGTGCCGGTAAAGCCTCCCGTGAAATTCAGCGGGAGGTTAGCAGTGGCGGTAGCCGGTAGCGCCCCGCACCACTGCGCCACTGGCGATGAAGTCATGGCTGTGCGCAGCGCCCTGCTCACGCCCCGGCTGCAAACTTCCCTTGCGCCCCCTGACCTATCGCCGGGCAATATGTGCGACAGGATCAGGGGGCGTTGTTGCAGCGGTGGCGGTGCTTCTTAAAGGGCAGCTGTCGGGCGGCCATTTTTATTTTGGCCGACTCGCAGTACCTGCCCCCTTTCACTTTTGTATGAGGGGTGCCGGCCGCGATCCCTCAGAAACATAGAAACATAGAAGATAGGAGCAGGAGTAGGCCATTCGGCCCCTCGAGCCTGCTCCGCCATTTAATGAGATCATGGCTGATCATCCAAATTCAGTACCCTGTCCCTGCTTTCTCCCCATATCCCTTGATCCCTTTAGCCTTAAGAAATATATCTAACTCCTTCTTGACTATATTTAATGAATTGGACTCAACTGTCTTCTGTGGTAGAGAATTCCACAGATTCACCACTCTCTGGGTGAAGAAATTCCTCCTCATCTCAGTCCTAAATGGCTTACCCCTTATCCTTAGACTGTGACCCCCGCCATCGGGAACATCCTTCCTGCATCTAGTCTGTCTAGTCCTGTTAGAATTTTATAAGTTTCAATGAGATCCCCTCTCATTCTTCTAAACTCTAGCGAATACAAGCCCAATCGACCCAATCTCTCTTCATACGTCATTCCTGCCATCCCAGGTATCAGCCTTGTGAATCTTCGCTGCACTCTCTCCATGGCAAGAACATCCTTCCTCAGATAAGGTGACCAAAATTGAACACAATACTCAAAGTGTGGTCTCACGAAGGCCCTGTACAACTGCAGCAAGACATCCTTCCTCCTGTACTCGAATCCTCTCGCTATGAAGGCCAACATACCATTTGCCTTCTTAACCGCCTGCTGCACCTGCATGCTTACCTTCAGCGACTGGTGCACAAGGACACCCAGGTCTCATTGCACTTCCCCTTTTCCCAATCTATTGCCGTTCAGATAATAATCTGCCTTCCTGTTTTTGCCACCAAAGTGGATAACCTCGCATTTATCCACATTATACTGCATCTGCCATGCATCTGCCCAATCACCCAACCTGTCCAATTCATACTGGAGTTTCTCTGCATCCTCCTCACAGCACACACGCCCACCCAGCTTTGTGTCGTCTGCAAACTTGGAGATATTACATCTAGTTCCCTCATCTAGATCATTAATATATATTGTGAATAACTGGGGTCCTAGCACCGATCCCTGCGGTACCCCACTAGTCACTGCCTGCCACTCGGAAAAAGACCCGTTTATTCCAACTCTTTGCTTCCTGTCTGCCAACCAGTTTTCTATCCAAGACAGTACCTTACCCCCAATCCCGTGTGCTTTAACTTTGCACGCTAATCTCTTATGCGGGACCTTATCGAAAGCCTTCTGAAAGTCCAAATACACCACATCCACTGGTTCTCCCTTATCTATTCTATCAGTTACATCCTCAAAAAATTCCAGTAGATTAGTCAAGCATGATTTACCTTTTGTAAATCCATGTTGACTTTGTCCGATCCTGTCACTGTTTTCCAAGTGCTCTGCTATTACATCTTTTATAATGGACTGTAGCATTTTCCCCACTACCGATGTCAGGCTTACCGGTCTATAATTCCCCATTTTCTCTCTACCACCTTTTTTAAATAGTGGGGTTACATTAGCTACCCTCCAATCCATGGGAACTGTTCCAGAGTCTATAGAATTTTGGAAGATGACCAGCAATGCATCTACTATTTCTAGGGCCACTTCCTTAAGTACCCTAGGATGTAGATTATCAGGCCCTGGGGAATTATCGGCCTTCAATCCCATCAATTTCCCCCTCTTACTAATCCCTTTGTCCTCGTTTGCTGAATCCTAAACTACTCCCAATCCTCAGGTTTGCTGCTTTTTCTGGCCAATTTATATGTCCTCTCCTTGGATCTTATGCTATCCCTAATTTCCCTTGTTAGCCACGGTTGTGTCACCTTTTTTGTTTTATTTTTATGCCAAACAGGGATGAACAAATTCTGTAGTTCATCCATGCGATCTTTAAATGTTTGCCATTGCCTATCCACCGTCAACTCTTTAGGTAACATTCCCCAATCCATCCTAGCCAACTCGCGCCTCATACCATTGTAGTTCCCTTTATTTAAATTCAGGACCCTAGTCTCTGAGTCAACTACTTCACTCTCCATCTTAATGAAGAATTCTATCATATTATGATCGCTCCTCCCCAAGGGGCCTCACACAATAAGATTGCTAATTAATCCTTTCTCATTACATAATACCCAGTCTAAGATGGCCTGATCTCTAGTTGGTTCCTTGACATATTGGTCCTGGAAACCATCCTGTATACATTCTAGGAATTCCTCCTCCACAGTATTGTTACTAATTTGGTTAGCCCAATCTATATGTAGATTAAAGTCACCCATGATAACTGCTGTGCCCTTATTGCACGCGTCTCTAATTTCCCGTTTAATGCCATTCCCAACCTCAGCATTACTGTTTACCTCAGCACAACTCCCACTAACGTTTTCTGCCCCTTGGTATTTCTCAGCTCTACCCATACAGATTCCACATCATCAGAGCTAATATCCTTCCTTACTATTGTGTTAATCTCCTCTTTAACCAGCAATGCTACCCCACCTCCTTTTCCTCTTTGCCTGTCCTTCCTGAATATTGAATACCCCTGGATGTTGAATTCCCAGCCTTGGTCACCCTGGAGCCATGTCTCCGTAATCCCAATTATATCATATCCGTTTACATCTATTTGCGCAGCTAATTTATCCACCTAATTACGAATGCTCCTCGCATTAAGACACAGAGCCTTCAGGCTTGTTTTTTTAACACTCTTAGACCATTTAGACCAGCAGCCCGGCACTCCTCTTGAGTGCCGGGCTGTTTCCACGGCACCCCGCTCCCCGGTGGTCTATCAGGGCCCCGGTGCGTGCAGCACTAGGCCCCCTCCCCTTTAATCAGGGGAGGAGGCCTGCAATGACGCAGGGCTAAGTGTTGCTGCGCATAGCGCTGTTGCACGTAGCGCCGTAAAATTCAGAGCAGGAGGTGGAGCGTTTTCCAGTAGTGCCCCACTTCCTGCTTGAGGCGCTACTACTGAATTTACGGTGGAGGGGCGCTAACTTTTTTGTAGCGCTAAAATTAGCACCCCAGCGACATTAGCCCCCCAAAATAGGCGCCACCCAATATTTCCCCCTATGATTCTATGATTCCTCTCCTTTTCCCACTTTCCCCTTTCCCTCTTCCCCTCCTCCCCTCTACCAGATGACCATGAATTAAACACATTGCCTGCCTAACATCACCAGTTCTTTGTCCTGCTATAGTAGAGTGCTGTGTTTCTGGGGTGGTTACCAGTGCTCTGACAAACCTCTACCTACTTCGGTGTGACATTCGAACTTCCCACCGCTGCGCGCTCTAATGGTGCGTCAATCTATGTCAAATTACAGACAATTTTATACAGTGGGCTTACCTCCGTTTAGAACTGGATCGAGACTGGCCTCAAACTTAATCATCTTGGACTTTTGTAGATATGAAAGAATGGAGACTTGAAACTGCTTCAGATTGCAGTTGTCGTACCACTCCTTCATCACTGTTTCCTCTTCAAAGCAATGCAAAGGTTCAACCCTGAAATGGTTTCTGACCAGACTCCAGAGGTGGGGGAGCTGAGAACCCTCCCCCGCAGCAGGAGGCTGTTAGACACCTTGTAACAGGAGCAGAGCCTATTTAAATACTCAGAAAGTGTGGAGTCCTGATCGTGCTCGCAAAACATTTAACATTTACCAGCCGAAGATGGAGCCTAACCGTAGCCGTAATCGGAGCTGGATTCAAGCCCAGGTTCCTAAAGTCTGCTGACCCATTGCATCTCCTAATCCCCTTTGGAAGGAACAGTTGAACAAAATTGTCTTTGACTCTTTCAAGTAGCTCAATTAAGCAGGAAAAGCGTTTGATTTAATTCGTAGCCATCCATTTTATTCGTCTCTACGGCAATGTGTTGGGAGAAGATAATGTTGGCGGTGCTGTAGATTGAGCAAGGTGTGCTGTAAAATTGCAATGGGAATGACACGAATGAAAGTGTTGTTTCGACTGTGCATTGTTCTCCCATCAAACCATCTGTGCAAGTCTGTACGACAGAATGTTGGGCAAAAACTCCCAGACAAAGGAACTCTCTACAGGGACAAAGCATTACAGAATGGCCGCTGAGCAGTTGCGAGTTGATTAGCTGCTTGTGCTTCTAACAAGAACACTGCCAGTGAGAGAACTCTAATCCAGCAGCAATTTCCTTCACTAGCCCCAAGACAGCAATTGCAGAATATGGACTCAAGAAGCCTCAAGGGCTGTGTCCCACTTTAACGATGTCTCGTTTGATGTGTTGCTGGGGGCAGTGAGGAGCCGGAGAGAGATACGCTTCTGCAGCAATGGGAGGAAGAAACCTGTTGCTGGCACAAAGAAGGGGTGGCTGGAGGTGGTCCAGGAGGTCAGCAGCAGGAGCATTGTGCCACGCTCCTGCATTCAGAGCAGGAAGCGTTGTAATGACCTAACCAGGTCAGGAAACGTGAGTACAGTTGCACATTCACCTACATCCTGCTGTGCGCATCACCCCACCCCCTCACTCTGCCTTGTCAAGCATACTTCATCACATCACTCCTCACACCCACTTACCTTGCAAGCGCACCCATCCTTCTCTTTCTATGCACTTCCTCACATCCCCATCTAGCCATCCACCACTGCCACTCATCCTCATCCTTATGCAATGTCATGCATCTCCTTGATAGTCACCTTCACCAAATGCACTGCATCCATCGGGTGAACACATGCCATGACACTCACTCAGAGGTCTATTCTTTCCCCTGTTGCAGGTGAAGAGCGCGCGGAACACCAGGAGGAGGGGGAGGGAGAGAACCAGAGGTGGTCCTCCACAAATCTCAAAGCTAACAACTGCAGAGGAGGAAGTGCTGGAGGTCAGTGGCATTTCGGCGTCCCTGGCAGTCGGAGATGGGGAGATGGGGACCTCCAAGCTACCTGGTGACAGAATTAAATATCAGCCACCCACATGTCATACAACACCCAGTCATATTGACTTGATTTCAGCAGCGAGTGAAATATGATCATCTTCACAATGATAAGTTGCAACATTCTTAGCCTGCCAGTAGTAACTCATAGCTTTTCTCTCCGCCAGGGCCTTCACGCGTGTAGCAGAAGTCAGTGGATCTCGCAGATGACGAATCAGAAGAGCTGATTCCTTCTGAGGGTGCACTGTCACAGGACTCATGCTTACCATGCACCAGCTCAGATACTCGCACTTCGATGGGTCCAGGTATATCGATAGTTGGGTTTTCACCTGGTGACTCACACTTCACAAGTGAGCAAGAGCAGACAGTGGTGGCGGGGACAGCAGTGGAGAGTCTGCAGTCCTCTCCAAGCGCTGCTCAGCTGGACACAGATGCTGTGCCCGGGGAGCCATTGAAGAAAAGGATAATCATTGAGGGGCAGCAGAAAGTCTGCGATGTGCTAAAAGGCTTTCCATGCTCACTGACCACGATTGCAGAGAGAATGGAGGAGTCCAGCTCAAGTATGAGTGGGTTGATACCACAGGGCATTGCGGGGATGTCAGAACTTGGAGGGTTGGGCGCTTCCAGGGGCTTGGATTTTGCACACGGTGTGTAACTAATATGACAGGTTCACAAGTGATCCTGGGAACTTTTTAAAACTTAGCTTTGCATGAAAGGATTTCTGATGACACAGAGTCCATATGGCAGAAAGCCGCACTTGTAGTTACACAGGTTTTGTTTCCTAATAGACTCGGTCTGCTTATAGAAACGGTCATCTAGCCACCAACACAAGGCAAAAGGGGGAATTTTCCAAATATGGAGCAGAGTAAGAAATCTCGCCGGCCACCATCCCTTCTGGAAAAATGATGGGCATGATTGCATCCCAGGCACCAGTGTGCATTTGGGAATTACCCCCGAAGTTGGCTATAATCCTGAACTGTAACAATCAGGGCTCTTGTAGAGGAGGGGAGATAAAGAAGAAATGAAGCTTGGTGCAAATTCCACTTGATTTTAATCACGAGAAGGCATTTGTCCAAAGCTAATTAGCAAAGAAAATTAGTTCTTAATCATTCGCCAGAGACTTTTAACAAAGTGATCTCTAATGAGAATGCTGAAACAATTAGAAGTAGCACTAACCTTGTTAAACTTAAATCTGCTTTTTTTAATATATATATATCTATAATTTCCTTAATTTGCAACTTTAATCACTTCAATTCATTTTCTGGTTTTCGCTTCACCAAACTTTAAAAGAATGAGCTGTCATTACGTGCCTGGTTTTTGGTTTAGTGAGCCCTAGAGTGTTCATAGAATCAGAGAGGTTTATGGCATAAAGGAGGCCTTTCGGCCCATCGTGTCTGTGCCAGCCGAAAAAGAGCCTAATCCCACTTTCCAACTCTTGATCTGGAGCCTTGTAGGTTACAGCACTTCAAGTGCATATCCAAGCACTTTTTAAATGCAATGAGGGTTTCTGCCTCTACCACCCTTTCAGGTAGTGAGTTCCAGACCCCCCACCACCCTCTGGGTGAAAAAAGTTCTCCTCAACTCCCCTCTAATCCTTCTACCAATTACTTTAAATCTATGCCCCTTGGTTGTTGACCCTCTCTGCTAAGGAAAATAGGTCCTTCCAATCCACTCTATCTACATAAGAACTTAAGAACATAAGAATTAGGAGCAGGAGTCGGTCATACGGCCCCTCGAGCCTGCTCCGCCATTCAATAAGATCATGGCTGATCTTCGACCTCAATCCCCATATCCCTTGATTCCCTAGAGTCCAAAAATCTATCTATCTCAGCCTTGAACATACTCAACGACTCAGCATCCACAGCCCTTTGGGGTAGAGACTTCCAAAGATTCCAAGTGAAGAAATTCCTCCTCATCTCAGTCTTAAAAGGCTGCGCCTTATCCTGAAACTTCGCCCCCTGGCTCTAGACTCTCCAGCCAGGGGAAACAACCTCTTAGCTTCTGTCGTGTCAATCCACCTCAGAATCTTATATGTTTTAATAAGATCACCTCTCATTCTTCTAAATTCCAGAGCGTTGGTTAACAGACAGGAAACAGAGAGTAGGAATAAATGGGTCTTTTTCGGGGTGGCAGGCGGTGACTAGTGGGGTACCGCAGGGATCAGTGCTTGGGCCCCAACTATTCACAATATATATCAATGATTTGGATGAGGGAACCAAATGTAATATTTCCAAGTTTGCTGACGACACAAAACTAGGTGGGATTGTGAGTTGTGAGGAGGATGCAAAGAGGCTTCAAGGCGATTTAGACAAGTTGAGTGAGTGGGCAAATACAAGGCAGATGCAGTATAACGTGGATAAATGTGAAGTTATCCACTTCGGTCGGAAAAACAGAAAGGTAGAGTATTATTTAAATTGTGATAGATTGGGAAATGCTGATGTACAGAGGGACCTGGGTGTCCTTGTACACCAGTAACTGAAAGCAAACATGCAGGTGCAGCAAGCAGTTAGGAAGGCAAATGGTATGTTGGTATGTTGGCCTTCATTGCAAGAGGATTTGAGTACAGGAGCAAGGATGTCTTACTACAGTTGTACAGGGCCTTGGTGAGACCACACCTGGAGTACTGTGTGCAGTTTTGGTCTCCTTACCTAAGAAAGGATATACTTGCCATAGACTGATTCCTGGGATGGCAGGACTGTCGTATGAGGAGAGATTGGGTCGACTAGGCCTGTATTCACTAGAGTTTAGAAGAATGAGAGGGGATCTCATTGAAACGTATAAAATTCTGACAGGGTTGGACAGACTGGATACAAGGAAGATGCTTCCCCTGGCTGGGGGTGTCTAGAACGAGGGGTCACAGTCTCAGGATACGGGGTAGGACATTTAGGACTGAGATGAGGAGAAATGTCTTCACTCAGAGGGTGGTGAACCTGTGGAATTCTCTACCACAGAAGGCTGCGGAGGCCAAGTCACTGAATATATTTAAGATGGAGATAGATAGATTTCTAGACACAAAAGGCATCAAGGGGTATGGGGAGAGAGCAGGAATATGGTATTGAGATAGAGGATCAGCCATGATCACACTGAATGGCGGAGCAGGCTCAAAGGGCCGAATGGCCTACTCCTGCTCCTATTTTTCTATGTTTCTATGTATAGGTCTAATCTACTCAATCTTCCTCGTGGACAACCCTCTCATCCCAGAAATCAATCTCGTGAACCTTTGTTGCACCGCCTGCAAGGCAAGTATATCCTCCCTTAGATAAGGAGACCAAAACTGTGCACAGTACTCCAGGTGTGGTCCCACCAAGTCCCTGTACAATTGTAGCAAGACTTCCTTATTCTTGTACTCCAACCCCCTTGCAATTAAGGCCAACATGCCATTTGCCTTCCTAATTGCTTGCTGTACCTGCATGCTATCTCTCTGTGTTTCCTGTTCTAGGCTCCTCATCATTTTATACACCTCAATTAAATCTCCCCTCAGCCTCCTCTGTTCCATTGAAAATAACCCCAGCCTATACACTTGTGTGGTGCGAATGTTACTTGCCACGTATCAGCCCAAGCCTGAATGTCGTCCAGGTCTTGCTGCATGCGAGCATAGACTACTTCATTATCTGAGGAGTGAGACCACAGCTGTTGGCTAATTCTGTTTCACGCTTCAGTGATACATAGAAATAGTTACTCAGAACTGCTCAGACTTTCTTAAGTCTCAGTGAAAAATAGGGAATTTTTTTTAAGTCATTCTTCCAATTTCCTCCTCCTGTGAGAGCCTCGGCTCTTGCAGGAGTTTGATTCCACAGGAGCGGCAGTCATGTCGTAGATCGCGCAAATGCTCATTCTACATATAGGAGCCTAGGCAGTGAATGTTGGCTGTTAGATCGGATCACAGCCAAACCTGACCCTAACCTCACACGTTGAAGTTGCTGGATCTGTACGGGCAGTGAGAATGAAGGCTGTTTTTTATTTTGTCTCTCTCCCTGACCCAGGAACTGCAAAGTTTGTTTTAATTCTCCAACTAGCACAGACCAGGGGATTGAACCAGGGACCTTTCTGGTCTCGATCGTTCAATTACTCACTGACTTAACAGGCTAAATGAATCCCATTCTTGGCTTTTATGCAGTATTGCCATATCTCCTGGTACGTGCCTCTGAAAGCAAAATGCGTCACAGCTTTAGCGTAATGAAGGTAACACAATCTCCACTAAGTGTCACCTAGATTATACACGCATGTACTGCTGTTGCATTTCAACCCACAACTTTCTAACCAAGAGGCAAGAGTGCTATCAACTGAGCCAAAATGACATGTGACAAAAGAAAGACTCGCATTTCTATAGCGCCTTTCACAACCTCAGGACATCCCAAAGCGCTTTAAAGCCAATGAAGTACTTTTGGAGTGTAGTCACTGTTGTAATGTAGGAAAAGTGCAGCCAATCTGCGCACAGCAAGCTCCCACAAACAGCAATGTGATAATGACCAGATCATCTGTTTTTAGTGATGTTAATGAGAAGTCGCACAACACCAGGTTATTGTCCAACAGATTTATTTAAAATTACAAGCTTTCGGAGCTGTTGCCCCTTCGTCAGGTAAAGGTACAATGAGGGAATCTACAGTATTACACAGTATATAAACACAGAAAACAATTTGTCTGCAGAGATACAATCTTTCAGGGAGGCATTACATCAAAGACACACCAGAGCACAGCCAAGACAATGAGATGGGTCACAGGGGGTCCAACGTGTCAAATTCTGCCATCTGCAGTTGAGCTTTTAACCTTTTTTTTTGTTTGTTTTTGTTTTTGTTTTTTTTGTGTTTTTTTTTAAAACTGGAAAGACAGACAACGATGTCGAGTCACGTTCTGTAGCGTGACATGAACCCGATATCCCTATTGAGGCCGTCCTCATGGGTGCGGAACTTGGCTATCAGTTTCTGCTCGATGATTTTGTGTTGTCGTGTGTCTCGAAGGCCGCCTTGGAGAACGCTAACCTGCAGATCCGAGGCTGAATGTCCTTGACTGCTGAAGTGTTCCCCGACTGGGAGGTAACAATCCTGCCTGGTGATTTAGTGATGTTGGTTGAGGGATAAATATTGGCCAGGACACCGGGGAGAACTCCTCTGCTCTTCTTTGAAATAGTGCCGTGGGATCTTTTACATCTTTTGAGAAGTCAGATGGGGCTTTGGTTTAACATCTGATCCAAAAGACGGCACCTCCGACAGTGCAGGACTCCCGGAGTGTCAGCCTAGATTTTGTGCTAAAGCATAGGTTAGATGCCTCTACACTGCCCCAATAAATGTATCTGCATCACAACGTTCTCCCACCCTTCTGTACCAGTATGGATTTCTCTTTTCCACTCCAGTTTCTCTGAGTGAGATTAAATTTAGTTACAAATTATGGGCTGTTTTATGTATTCACCAATAGTCACCAGGCTATCCTGAATACAGTAAATGATATATTATCTTTATTACCTTTTCACAGAAGAATCACAGAATCCCCACAGTGCAGATAGAGGCCATTTCGGCCCATCGAGCCTGCACCGACACATATCCCACCCTATCCCCGCGTATTTAATCCCCCCTAACACTAAGGGTCAATTTATCATAGCCAAATCAACCTAACCCGCACATCTTTGGACTGTGGGAGGAAACCGGAGCACCCGGAGGAAACCCACGCAGACACGGGGAGAATGTGCAAACTCCACACAGACAGTCACCCAGGGCCGGATTCGAAGCCGGGTCCCCAGCGCTGTGAGGCAACAGTGCTAACCACTATGCCACCTTGTTGCTTTTGATTAAGCTTAATGTGAACACATGCTCTATGAAGAATGGGAACCATTGGCATTGGGGTGATTGATAAGACAGCTCCCCGAGCATGGATAATGTGAAGCTGAGGGTTCTAATGCAGCTGCTGATAACTTCTTCTTCTTCTTAGGCAGTCCCTCGGAACCGAGGATGACTTGCTTCCACATTAAAAATGAGTTCTCAGGTGACTGAGTCCAATGCGGGACCTACAGTCTCTGTCACAGGTGGGGCAGACGGTGGTTGAAGGGTCAGGTGGGTGGGGTGCTTGGGTTGACGTGCGCTGTTTGCGCTTGGCTTCCGCTTGCTCCCGGCGAAGAGACTCAAGGTATTCGGCGCCTTCCCGGATGCTTCTCCTCCACTTTGTGCGGTCTTGGGCCAGGGATTCCCAGGTGTCGGTGGGGATGTTACACTTTTTCAAGAAGGCTTTGAGGGTGTCCTTGAAGCGTTTCCTCTGCCCACCTGGGGCTCTCTTGCCGTGCCGGAGCTCCGAGTAGAGCGCTTGTTTTGGGAGTCTCGTATCGGGCATGCGGACAATGTGACCCGTCTATCGGAGCTGATCAAGCGTGGTCAAAGCTGCGATGCTGGGGATGTTGGCCTGAGCAAGAACACTGACGTTGGTGCGCCTATCCTGCCAATGGATTTGCAGGATCTTGCGGAGGCAGCGTTGGTGGTACCTCTCCAGTGCTTTGAGGTGCCTGCTGTACATGGTCCATGTCTCTGAGGCATACAGCAGGGCGGGTATCACTGCTGCTCTGTAGACCATGAGCTTAGTGCCGGGTTTGAGGTCCTGGTCTTCAAACACTCTCTTCTCAAGTGACTGAAGGCTGCACTGGCACACTTAAAGCGGTGTTGGACTTCGTCGCCGATGTCTGCTTATAACTATCTTCCTGATGATGCCATTCTCTGCTTTCCAGGGATCCCAGGCTAAATTGGGGAGAGGTGGGATCCGAGACCATTTGCTGAGGCTCTGGAGAGGCAAGAGGTCTTGCGCTATGGACATGCAGTTATCTAGGCCAAGAACAGGGTAGCGAGGGGGTGGGGTGAATGTAGTGAATGGGGCTCATGACTTGAGCTCTGAGGCTCTCTTTGCAGGTGTTGAAAATTCATCAGAAGTCTCACTGACCCAAGTCAGGTGGAAAAATAATCGGCTTTTATCTGGATTGGGTTCAGCTGTGAATCTCTCTCGTGCTGAATAGCCTACCAAAGCTTCGACACACCCAAACAGTCCGCATGGGGGAAGAACTGCAGAGCGGCTGACATCTGTAGTGCTGTACCCCAGAACAAGTCCATGCCTTCAGGAAAGGCATGGAGGAAAGTTGTCGGGGAGGGGGCGGTGTGGGGCAGAAGAAAAGCAAGACTTTTCCTAAGGTCCATTTCCAACACATTTTCATTCCATCCTCTGGATATAACAACAACACTCGTTGCATTTATAAAAATACCCCTCATATAAAAAAACATCTTAAAGCCTTCACAGGTGAAAGATGTGTAGCAAGTAAAGCTATTTGTGAGGGATGGGAGGAAAAGGCATGGTCATGGGATGGGTTCTTAGAAGACTTCTAGAAGCAGAGATAGAGGTAAGAAGGTGAAGTCATTTAGGGAGGTTGTTGAGAGACTAAAGGGTCGGCCTTCAATGGTAGAGTGGAGGGGACAGCAGACAAGCAGTAATGGAGAGTCAAAGGGACATGTGGGTCAGGATACCACGTATGACAGGAGCACATTATTCTAATAGGGTGTAGCAAGGATGTGAAGTGATTTGAAAGCAAGAACAAGGATCTTGAATTTGATTTGCTGAGGCAAAATGAACCAAGTAGGGAAAATCACATGGGGGAAGAACTACAGAGCGGCTGACATCTTTATTGCTGTACCTCATGTCTTCAGGAAGGGAGTGGAGGAACATTAGGTGGGGGTGGGGGGGATGCATGGGATGGGAGAAAAGTAAGACTTTTCCTAAGTCGAATGTGGATGGTAAATCCATGTGTAATGGTAAAGTTGAAGGGGTGGCTGTGGATGTAAGTGTTGATACGGAGGAAAGAAGAGAGTTTAATTTCCACCCTCATTTTGACTGTCAAGTGTATGTAGGTTATGTGGGTGGTAAGTGTAAACCTACTGGCTTTTAAACAAAATGTAGTCTGCCCTTATTGAGAGATGAAAGTGCTTTTCTTCCCTCTGCCATTGAGAGGTGACACCAAACATTTGGAGGTTAAATTGCTGTGTCTGCTACAGTATTCCCTGCCTGTGGGCTTCAATCTAAAGATATTCACCAGTTCATTGAAGAGGAAATGGAGTGTGGTTAAGTACCGTTTCCCGAGGGACCTCTTTGTTGATGCTTCAACAAGAAGACTCATCATTTTTATTCTTAAAGGAAGTTACTTGTCTGGATCAGCAGCTCACCAGCTAATCTCCGAGAGGCCAACTGCTCAGCGAAGCTGCGATGGAACTCTTGAAGTTTCAAGAGCCATTAATATAACTTTGTGCTGGGCATTGATGGAATTGCTCTGTTTGTGGGCCATGCTATTGAAGCAGTTGAGTCGAACAAATTGGCCTGAAACCAAGTAGCCAACGAGGCTGCTTTATGGTTTCCATGAGCTTTGACATGATTGAATGCAGAGATACTGCATCGTAGTCAACAGGGTCTGAATTTGATCCCTTCTTGTACGGCATGATGCTGGCTTCCTTCCATAAAATGAAACAACGCTGGTTAATAGGGACAGTTAAAGTCGCTGAGCCAGGGGAGCAGTCTACGATAGGGCCATAACAACACAAACAGTTCCATTGTGAACTGTTGGGAGGGCCTGTACAAGTAATGACTGACAAAGATAATTATTTTATTTCAATTAAATACTAGGTCTTGGCACTTGCTCAATTTGGTTTAATTGAACTTTTATTACAGAAATGTCTGTTAACTCTATTACACCACTACTTTGCTGCAACTAGGAGGCTGCTGTGTGCAGATCGCAGCAGCTGAGATTCTGATTAATCTATTACTAATGCAGCCTACTCCACTCGATATTGTTAAACTGATCCATTCACAGATAAATTTGGGCAATGGAAAGATTAGCTTTTACAAAGATGAGAGTGGGATCATTAATCCACTGTTTTTGTGTTAGGTGTTTAAAAAAAAGTGAAAAATAACCTCTTAATACGTTTAATTGAACAGGCTTCCATAGCAATGAAAGGTTTCTTCACAAAAATGTTTGTCAAATACAAACTGGCAATTAGTGACGAGTTTGATTGTTCTCTCAACAGGAGCTCACTTTGGAACTCTTGTACTGCCTGAAGAAATGAGGCATGACCTTGCATTGAGCTGTAGATAGGACTGAAACAAAAGCAAAATACTGCGGATGCTGGAAATCAGAAATAAAAACAGAGAATGCTGCTAACACTCAGCAGGTCAGGCAGCATCCGTGGAGAGAGAAACAGAGTTAACATTTCAGGTTGATGACCTTTCATCAGAACTGGAAAAAGTTAGAGATTTAACAGTTTATAAGCAAGTCCAGAGGCAGGGAAAGAGGGGAGGGGAGGGAAAAAAAAAGGGATGGTCTGTGATAGGGTGGCAGGCAGGAGAGAGTAAGTGACAAAAGGGATGATGGTGCAAGGCAAAGGGGGATGGTAATGGGACGTGTAAAGAAACAAAAGATGGGACTAGAGGAGGTGTAAACGGCAAGAACAGAACCATTAGCAGCACCTGCTATCCGACAAAATGGGAATAATGCTTATGATCTGAAGTTATTGAAATCAATGTTGAGTCTGGAAGGTTGTAAAGTGCCTAATCGAAAGATGAGGTGCTTTTTCTTGAGTTTACGTTGAGCTTTATTGGAACAGTGTAGGAAGCCGAGGACTGAGAGGTCCGAGTGGGAGTGAGATGGAGAATTAAAATAGCAAGCGACCGGAAGCTAAGGGCTACGCTTGCAGACTAAATGGAGGTGTTCAGCAAAGCGGTAACCCAGTCTGCGTTTGGTCTCCCCAGTGTAGAGGAGACCGCATTGTGAGCGGTGAATACAGTAATAACATTACCAATAAACATATCAAAAAGCCATGATCTGCTGACACCAGATAATGGCCCGAAAATTAGACCTAATACGCGAGAGTACGCACTGTGTACTCTCGCGTTTTAGGTCTCCAATTGCCGGTTTCCAGCATGCACTGCGCATGCGCGGGAAACCGGCACTTCGTGAATTCAAAAGGGGGCGGTTCCTAAGTGAACCGCGTGCGCGCTACAGGTTGTGCGCACGCAGTGCACTTAGTGCTTTGAATGCGCAGGTAAGCATGGAAGATTTTACACATAAAGAAAGGAGGCGTAAGACCCTCTTTTAACAAGGTAAGTAGTTAATTAAGTATAATTTTAAATTTTTTTCAACAGGTTTATCTTTTTTAGAGACTTTAAAGAAAGGTAAGTTTATTTTTATAACTTTTAAAAAGATTTAAAAAAATTTCAAAAATTTAATTTTTTGTTTAAAGTGGTTAATTTATTTAACTATACTTATTTTATTAATGTGATGGCTTTTTTTTAAATTTAATTGAGGTTTAGCTGTTCTTTTGGGGGGTATAGTATTCATAGCTTTGACAGCTCTTGCTGTGAAAACTATGAATGAAAGATGGTGTGCTGCCATTGGCTCTAACTGAATCACGTGATCCCAGAGCTCGCACGAACTAATTGCGTCTCTGGGTCATGCAAGCACTGCACAGCTGCAGCCTTGAAACTAAAGTTCGTGTGGGCCCGGAGGAAAAAGGTAGGCGCGGAGTGAGATATCGCGGGGAACCCTTACCCCCGCGTTAACACTCAGTGTTTAATTTCTGGACCAATAAAGAATGTTCTTGTGATTTCACTACACATACCGAACCCTTGCCCACCATGTGTTCTGGCAATGTCAAATTCGGCCAAGGCTGGTAGATTGACCCAACACCTGGGTCTCACCCTTCAGTCACCTGTGCATATTCTTTCTGAATGACTGCATTCCTTTCTTCTTCTGAAACATATAGCATGTAATCCTTTCTCTTTGTGGGCACAGGATGGCGATGGCAATAGGAGTGTCCAACGAGCTAACGAAGTTGTCCAATGGCAGTGCTACTTCTGTGTTTCTTTTGCTTTCACCAAATTAAGCCAGCTCTGCCAAAAGTAACATTAACTTTTTAAGTATTTTCTCCACATGCCTGCTGGTGTGGTCAAGTTCTCTCATGCCCAAACTGTCACTAACCTATCGTTCTTCCACTGGCTCCCCATTCTCTGCAACCCCCCACCCCCCCTCCCAACTCCTTGGCCGTAATTTTGCTGACGCTCAGAGGATGGGTTCGGAGGCGGGTCCGCTGTCAAAATAGAAAAGATAGACAGTGGGTCGGGATCCCGCTGTCAACCCGCTTCCACGTCAGTTTCCCAAGTGCCGGGTCTGTCTGCGCTTTACAGGCCCAACACCAAGTGGCGGGGAAGCCAATTGACATAGTTAAGAGCTTGTTAAAAGGTACTTAAACAGCATTTTACCATGGACTTACCATTTTTCCAGCTTTTTGACGAGTTTCACGGTGCTTGGGGATCACGTCAGGTAAGTGTGTTGGGTTTCCAATGAATCTCCATTGCTCTGAATAGGTGACAGCTGCAAAAGTGGTATAAAAGCTACCATTTCACAGCTGTTCACTTTCCAATGTTAGAAGCTCGAAACTTCAGGATTTGGAATACATTTTTCAACTTTATGCAGGTTGGAAATGTTTGGAGTAAACACTCTATCCACTGTCACCTCCTTGAGCAAGCTTTCTCACCATTGACAGATCGCTTCTGTCATCTCAACTTCAGCTGCCATCTATTTCAGCAGCATGGGTATCCTTGAAAAAAATCTCACCTTGGTCCTCAGAATCCCACCACGATCAGCCCCAACACCAACAGCACCAGGCACACCAGCATCACCAACAACAACACCAACCTGCTCCGCAATCACCTGATGCTGCACAGGACACAGGGCATCAGCACCCGAACACATTGCTACCCGGGACGCCAGGCATGGCCTCACCATAGCCAGATTTACTCCACTTGATGCTGTACACCCTGGCTGCCACATGATACACCAGGTTGGCACCACCCCACACCAACACCAGAAAGCATTCCTACAATGTCCAAGCCATTCCTTTCACACTCATCACCATTGCGGGGTAACGTTATATTTCACCATTCACTGCAACTCACTAAGCAACTTCCAAAGGTGCACACAAATCTGTCCAAGAAGGCAAAGTGTGGAAAATAAAGATTTCAATGTTTGACAACACAGCCACAGAAATTTTACATGAACATTGCATAAAACACCCATGGCTACCCTTGTGTGTTGTTAGTTGGTATGATTGGACAAGGATGAAGGTGAGTGTGAGGGGTGGTTAGTGAGATGGGGAAGTGATAATGTAGATAGAGAAGGATGGGTGGAGGTGCAAGGTAAGTTGGTGTGAGTAAGGAGTAGGGTAGGGAAGGCAGAGTGATGGGGATGTGATGAGTGGCACAGCAGGATGAGGCTGAGTGTGGCTTTGCAGTAACGTTTCATAATCTACTGAGATCATTGAAAGGTTTGCGCCACTGCAGCCTGGTCCTCCTGACGACATCCCAGCTTGTGCCCTCATGTGCAATGTGCAATCAGGCATGCTTTGGTGTCCTGGGGAGGTCTCTTCCGCCCATTGGAAGGAAGGAGAACCTCCCTGCGTGGGAGTCATGGGAGAGCCTCGGTGCAGCCGTGCACCTTTGTGCAGTGCTTGTCAGTGTCCTAACTCGCACCAAGTCCCGTTCACCCATCACCCTTGTACTCACTGACTTACATTGGCTTCTGGTTAAGCAACGCTTCGATTTCAAAATTCTCATCCTTGTTTTCAAATCCCTCCATGGCCTTGCCCCTCCCTATCTCTGTAATCTCGTTCAGCCCCACAACCCCCCTCAAGATATCTGCGCTCCTCTAATTCTGCCCTCTTGAGCATCCCTGATTATAATCGCTCAACCATTGCTGGCCGTGCCTTCTGTTGCCTAGGCCCTAAGCTCTGGAATTCCCTGCATAAACCTCTCTGTCTTGCTACCTCTCTTTCCTCCTTTAAGACGCTCCTTAAAACCTACCTCTTTGACCAAGCTTTTGGTCACCTGCCCTAATTTCTTCTATGTGGCTTGGTGTCAAATTTTTTTTTTGTCTTTTAATACTCCTGTGAAGCGCCTTGGGACGTTTTACTACGTTAAAGGCGCTATATAAATACAAGTTGCTGTTGTTGTTGTTTGCAGCACCTCAATGCTGTAGAACACTGACAGCACAACTGTCAAGATGAATGTGGACATGGTCCCTTTAAGGAAACCGGCTGATGACGCGTCATCAAATGACGTCATCAGACCTGCCTCCTTTTAATTGGCCGGGAACCTCGCTGGGCGGGCTTAGCAAGCCCAATCAACGGAAAATTCATCTCACAGAGCAGGATGGAGCCAGGAGCGGGGTCGCCACCCGCCACCCACCTCGGCCACACCGAGCTCGCCCCGGTAGGCGAAATCGCGGCCCATGTGTGTCAACATCAGGGTCATCAGCCTCACATTCAAATCACCCCATGGTCTTACCGTACGTTCCTGAAGTTATTTTCTTCAGCCATATTTCCATCATGTATCCGCCACTTCTCCGATTCTGGATTACTGTTCGCCCTCCACTCCCTTCGCTCCACACTTTGCCTCTGATGTTTGGAACTCCCACCCAAAACCTCTGCCTGCTACCAATGTTCCCTCTAATTTTTTTTTTCCTGCGTGGGCCCTTTAAATTATGTGCGGTATCTCTCCCAGCGACAGCAGCTGGTGAGTGGCCTGCGCAGGACCTCGCGATGGGTGCGCAGCCACGCGGCCGCACACCTTAGGGGGAACATTGCCTGCTACCCCTCTTCGTTTTGCTTTTCGAAAGCCTCCTAAAGACCTATTTCTTTGACCATGTCTTCAGTCCGCCTCCCCTTTCATCTTCCCAATCTTCTGCTTGGCGTGCCCCAATAAAGAGCAACAGCATGCACTTGTACAGGTCTTGTAATTAGTGAAAAGTCCCAAGGATCTTCACAAAAGAAGGCAGCTAAGTTAGAATCATAGAATGATACAGCACAGAAGGAGGCTATTCAGCCGACCATGCCTGAAAGAGCTTTGAAAGAGCTATCCAATTAGTCCCATTCCCCTGCCCTTTCCCCATAGCCCTGCAAATTGTCTGCCCTTCAAGTATTTATCCAATTCCCTTTTGAAAGTTATTGTTGAATCTGCTTCCACCACCCTTTCAGGCAGTGCATTCCAGATCACAACAACTCACTGCATTAAAAAAATTCTCCATGTCTCACCTCTGGTTCTTTTGCCAATTACCTTAAATCTGTGTCTTCTGGTTACTGACCTGCCAGTGGAAACAGTTTCTCCTTATTTACTCTATCGAAACCCTTCATGATTTTGAACATCTCTATTAAGTCTCCCCATAACTTTCTCTGCTCTAAGAAGAACCCCAGCTTCTCTACTCTCTCCACGTAACTGAAGTCCCCTCATCCCTGGTACCATTCTAGTAAATCTCCTCCATACTCTCCCTAAGGCCTTGACATCCTTTCTAATGTTAATGGACAATGAGCAGAAAGTGGGTGAAAAAGCATAGGGGATGTTGCCAAAGGTAAGGATGAAGAAGTAGCTTTTGAGGAGCTTATTGATGATGGGAAGAGATGGAACAAGGGGGGAGGATTTTCAGGAGAAAATTCCAAAATGTATGCTGTGATGGCTGACGGCTGTGCCACTGATAATAGAGTGGACAGAGTGGGGGCATGCAGAAGTTCTCACTCTGAATAGCAGAGGGTGCAAACTGGCACTTGAGGCTGCAGAAGGTTTCAACAGTAGACTGTGGTCATGACATGGAGGGCTTTGTAAATGAAGACATGCATTTTGAATTCATTGGCCCAAAAATTCGGCTGAATACGGGAGAGTACGAACTGTGTACTCTCGCGTATTCGGTCCCAAAGTGTCGGTTTCCTGCATGCACTGCGCATGCGCGGGAAACCGACACTTCCGGTATGGTGAAGGGGGCGGTTCCTAAGTGAACCACGTGCGCACTAGAGGCTGCGCGCACGCAGCGCACTTAGGTTTTTTTTCAGGTTTCAACGCGAAGGTAAGTATGGAAGATTTTACACATGAAGAAAGGAGGCGTAAGACCCCCTTTTAACAAGGTAAGTAGTTAATTAAGTATTATTTTAAATTTTTTCAACAGGTTTATCTTTTTTAGAGACTTTAAAGAAAGGTAAGTTTATTTTTATAACTTTTAAAAAGAATTTAAATTTTTTCAAAAATTTAAATTTTTGTTTAAAGTGGTTAATTTATTTAACTATAGTTATTTTATTAATGTGATGGTTTTTAAAAAAAATTATTTGAGGTTTAGCTGTTCTTTTGGGGGCAATTTGTATTCATAGTTTTGACAGTTCTCCTGTCAAATCTATGAATGAAAGATGGTGTGCTGCCATTGGCTCTCCATGGCCCACCTGATCCCAGAGGTCACATCGAACTAACTGCGCCTCTGGGACACGCACACACTGCGCACCGGCACCAGGGAGAGGCCCAGGACCAGAAGTTCATGTGGGCCCGAAACACAACGGCCGGCGTGGAGTGTGATATCGCGGGGGATCCTTACCCCCGCGGCAAGCCTCCGAGTCAAATTTCTGGGCCATTGTACTGAGATGGAGAGTCTGGAGATCAGTAACGACTGGGCTGATTGGCTAGCAGGACTCAGTATGGGATAGATTGCAGGCAATAGAATTCTAGATGAGTTGGAGTTAGTGTGGGGTGGAACTTAGGAAGTTGGTTAGAAGGGTATTGAAAAAGTTGGGCCTGAAGGTGACAAAAATCCAGACAAGGGTTTCAGCAATGCTCCAGGTGAAGTAGGGATTGAGGCAGGAGATGTTTTGGAGGTGGATATAGGTCTTGGTGATGGACTGCAAATGTGGTTTGAAGCTCAACTCAGGTTCGAGTAGGACTCTAAGGTTTGCACCATTGGGATTAACCACCTTAAACATTTACTCCCTCCACCACCGGCACACCGTGGCTGCAGTATGTACCATCTACAAGATACACTGCAGCAACTCGCCAAGGCTTCTTCGACGGCACCTCCCAAACCCGCGACCTCTTCTATCTAGAAGGACAAGAGATGTATCCCAGGCTGCTGTGTGAGGCAAGGGAGGAGATTGTAGGGGCTCTGACACAAATTTTCAGAACCTCTCTGGCCACAGGGGAGGTGCCAGAGGACTGGAGGACAACTAACGTAGTACCATTATTCAAGAAGGGTAGTAGGGATAAACCAGGGAATTACAGGCCAGTGAGCCGAACATCAGTGGTAGGGAAATTATTGGAAAAAATTCTGAGGGACAGAATTAGTCTCCACTTGGAGAGGCAAGGATTAATCAAGGATAGCATGGCTTTGTCAGAGGGAGATCATGTCTGACCAATTTGATTGAATTTTGAGAGGGGGTGACTAGGTGTGTGGATGAGGGTAGTGCAGTTGATGTAGTCTATATGGACTTCAGTAAGGCTTTTGACAAAGTCCCGCATGGGAGACTGGCCAAGAAGGTAAGAGCCCATGGGATCCAGGGCAATTTGGCACATTGGATCCAAAATTGGCTTAGTGGCAGGAGGCAGAGGGTGATGGTCGAAGGTCGTTTTGTGACTGGAAGCCTGTGTCCAGTGGTGTACCGCAGGGATCGGTGCTGGGTCCTTTGCTGTTTGTAGTGTACATTAATGATTTAGATATGAATGTAGGAGGTATGATCAGTAAGTTCGCAGATGACTCGAAAATTGGTGGAGTGGTAAATAGCGAGGAGGGTAGCCTCAGGCTACAGGACGATATAGACGGATTGGTCAGATGGGCAGAACAGTGGCAAATGGAATTTAACCCTGAAAAGTGTGAGGTGATGCATTTTGGGAGGACTAACAAGGCAAGGGAATACACAATGAATGGTAGGATCCGAGGGAGGACAGGAGATCAGAGGGACCTTGGTGTGCATGTACATAGATCCCTGAAGGCAGCAGGACAGGTAGATAAGGTGGTTAAAAAGGCATATGGGATACTTGCCTTCATTAGCCGAAGCATAGAATATAACAGCAGTGTAGGCTTTGCAAAATCCCCCAGAAACTTGTATAGAACCCTAAAGGGGGTGATGAAGGAATTTGAGGTCAAAACCTCAGTTCTGAAGTACATTTTGACAGGATCAAGGAAGGAAAAATACAAGCCATGAGGAAAATGACTTTTGGATGATAAGACACCTTTTTAAAAGGGCCATTGGGTAAACCTGCAGTCACAGAAACACAGGCTGCGGGAAGGGGTGTGGTGAGGCAGTGGACAGCTTTTGGGTATTGGGACCAAGCCAAGCTGTCTGGGAGATGTTTGCACTGCAATGCAACCAAGGAGGAAGAGCCTCATCCAAAACCTCACAAACACATTCAAAAATGAATAAACCAAGACCCCTTTTGAAATCCCCAGGTCCAGACAGAATGCTGGAAGTCTGAATACAATTCCTAACAATAAAACTTCCAGTACACAGCTTCATAGCCCATCATCCCATCAAAAACCGATTAGCCAAGTATCGACAGGAACCGTTTAACAAGCCCGCCCGTTGTGTTCCCAACCTGTGTTTAAGTATTAAGTGTGTTCTAAGATTGTTTGGGTTGTATTTACCTTTTCTTGAATAAAAGTCAAAGTTCTTTCATCAAAACCTGTTGTTTGCTGCACCTTTTGTTCACGACCCCTAAATAAGTCCAAGGTCTAGAACCAGGGGTGTGGGAGCGATTCGAACCACTCACTGAAGTCAGAGGTGAAGCTGACCCCCACACACCACCCCCTACAGCAGGGAGGTTATGATGGAGCTGTACAAAACGCTAGTCAGGCCACAGCTGGAATACTGTGTGCAGTTCTGGTTGCCACACTACAGGAAGGATGTGATTGCATTGGAGAGGGTGCAGAGGAGATTCACCAGGATGTTACCTGGGCTGCAGCGCTTCAGCTATGAAGAGAGACTGGACAGGCTGGAGTTGTTTTCCTTAGAGCAGAGAAGGCTGAGGGGGGACCTGATTGAGGTGTACAAAATTATGAGGGGCATAGATAGGGTAGATAGAAAGGAACTTTTCCCCTTAGTAGAGGGGTCAATAACCAGGGGGCATAGTTTCAAGGTAAGGGGCAGGAGGTTTAGAGGGGATTTAAGGAAAAACTTTTTCACCTAGAGGGTGGTTAGAATCTGGAACTCGCTGCCTGAAAGGGTGGTAGAGGCAGGAACCCTCACAACATTCAAGTAGCATTTAGATGAGCACTTGAAACACCATAGCATACAAGGCTACGGACCAAGTGCTGGAAAATGGGATTAGAATAGATGGGGCTTGATGGCCAACGTGGACACGATGGGCCTCTTTCTCTGTTGTATAACTCTGTGACTCTATGGGCTGGATTTTGATACTGGGGCGGGTTGGGGTCGTGTTATCCACCCGACTGCAATTGGATGTGGGAGATTGATGCAATTTTCACCTAATTGGGCAATTGAGTTCCAGCATATGGGAACCCATGAACCAATTAGTGTTTTCAGTCTGAGTCGCCTCTGATGATGTCACCATTGCTGCTGCATTGAAGGTCTTCAGAGACTGCCTAGCCAGCCAGCGTCGGCTATCCAAATGTGCTCCTGCCAGGTTTCACAATCGTGGTTCAGAACAGGCGTGCTTCACGTAGAAAAAGGGTTAAAATCACAAAGGCCTTTCAAAATGGCATTATAGAGGCAATTTAGTGCTTGTTAAGAGCCTTAACAGCCTATCCCGCCTCTTAGAGGCGGGACAGAGTCGGGACAAGCAGACACGATTTAATGAAAATTGCGTGGAGGCGGACTTGTGCCCGCCCGCCAGTTTTCGCAATTTTAACCCCCCACACGCCTCCAAACCCACCTCCACAGGTCAATGAAAATCCAGCCCCATGACTCTAAGGGCAGCAGGTGCATGGGAACACCACCACCTCCAAGTTACCCTCCACCTCACACGCCATCCTGACTTGGAAATATATCGCCGTTCCTCCATCGTCGCTGGGTCAAAATCCTGGAACTCCCTCCCTAACAGCACTGTGGGAGCACCTTCACCACACGGACTGCAGCGGTTAAAGAAGATGGTTCACCACCACCTTCTCAAGGGCATCAAGGGATGGGCAATAAATGCCGGCCTTGACCGAGACGCCCACATCCTATGAATGAATTTTTAAAAAGCTTGAGCGTGCTGCTGGGCAGGTGGTGAAGCAGGATAGAGAGTTTTCTCAGTCAATGACACATGGAAAACTTTTAAAACTACCAGACAATCTCTCATGGTGTTGCACTCACAGAGTGAAGACCAAGTGTAGTCTTCAGGTGAAGTGAGATTAGAGGGTGGGGGGGCTAATTGGACCAGGGCGCACAGACACAATTCAGACGCTGTTTACATTCTGTCCTTATTTTTAAATACTTTGATTTTGTATTATTTATAATTAAATTGCAAACTGTATAACAATTTGGTTAGCAGATACTGTAAATGGTTCCCTTCCCTCGAGCAAAGTCCCGCTCTCCTTTCCAAACTGCTGTGATCACTCCCTCCTCAATAAAAACACCCTTTCCCCCCCTCTGCCCTCACACACTACCACCATACCTCCAATCTCCCTTTCTTTTCCAAAGTCCTTGAACATCTTGCTGCCTCCCAAATTGATACCCACCTCTCCTACAACTCTTTGAATCCCTCCAATTAAGCTTCTACCCCTTCCATAGCACGAAAACAACTCTAACCAAAGTCACAAATGACATTTTCTATGACAGTGACCATGGTGCATTATTTCTCCTTGTCCTCATCAAGCTCTCTGCAGCGTTTAGCAAGGTCAACCATATTGTCCACCTTCAATATCTCTCCTCTCTTGTCCAGCTTGGTGAGACTGCCCTTGAGACTGCCCTTACTCGGTTACACTCATCTATCTAATCGTAGCCAGAGCCATCTCTACCAATGGCTTCTCTTTCCATCCTTGCACCATCATCTTGGGAGTCCCCAAGGATCTATCCTTGGCCCCCTCCTTTTCCTCATTTACACAATGGCCCATGGTGTCATTATCCACAAACATGGGGTCAGTTTCTACTTGTACACTAATGATACCCAGCTCTACCTCTCCATCAGCTCTCTTGATCCCTCCACTGTCTCTATGCTGTCAGATTGCTTGTCCAGCATCCATCCAACTAAACATTCCTGGTAAATGGTACAGGTGGGTAGTGTTACCTGTGGCAGCATTCATACTTACATTCACATGTACATGGACAAAGGAGCTGAATTCCAGAGGCGAGGTGAGAGTGACTGCCCTTAATATCAAGGCAGCAATTGACAGAGTGTGGCATCAAGGAGCCCGAGTAAAACTGAAGTCAATGGGAATCGGGGGGAATACTCTCCACTGGCTGGAGCCATACCGAGCACAAAGGAAGATGGTTGTGGTGGTTGGAGGTCAATTATCACAGCCTCAGTACATTGCTGCAGGAGTTCCTCAGGGCAGTGTCCTAGGCCCAACCTGTACTGTGGCTGCAGTGTGTACCATTTACAAGATGCACTGCAGCAACTCGCCAAGGCTTCTTCGGCAGCACCTCCCAATCCCGCAACCTCTTCCACCTAGAAGGACAAGGGCAGCAGGCGCATGGAAACACCACCACCTCCAAGTTCGCCTCCAAGTCACACACCATCCTGACGTAGAAATATATCGCTGATCCTTCATTGTCGCTGGGTCAAAATCCTGGAACTCCCTCCCTAACAGCACTGTGGGAGTACCTTCACCACACGGACTGCAGCGGTTCAAGAAGACGGCTCACCACCACCTTCTCAAGGGCAATTAGGGATGGGCAATAAATGCTGGCTGTGCCAGCGATGCCCACATCCCATAAATGAATAAAAGAAAAATCTTCAGCTGCTTCATCAATGACCTTCCCTCCAACATAAGGTCAGAAATGGGGATGTTCGCTGATGACTGCGCAGTGTTCATGATGCCATTCACAACTCCTCAGATAATGAAGCAGTCTATGCCCACATGCAACAGGACCTGGATGACATTCAGGCTTGGGCTGATAAGTGGCAGGTAACATTCACGTCACAGAAGTGCCAGGCAATGACTATCTCCAACAAGTGAGAGTCTAACCACCTCCCCTTGACATTCAACGGCATTACCATCGCCAAATCCCCCACCATCAACATCCTGGGGGTCACCATTGACCAGAAACTTAACTGGACCAGCCACATAAATACTGTGGCAACAAGAGCAGGTCAGAGGCTAGGTATTCTGCAGAGAGTGTCTCACCTCCTAACTCCCCAAAGCCTTTCCACCATCTACAAGGCACAAGTAAGGAGTGTGATGGAATACTCTCCACTTGCCTGGATGAGTGCAGCTCCAACAACACTCAAGTGACCATCCAAGACAAAGCAGCCCGCTTGATTGGCACCCCACTGGCCATCTTAAACATTCACTCCCTCCACCACCGGCGTACCGTGGCTGCAGTGTGTACCATCTACAAGATGCACTGCAGCAACTCGCCAAGGCTTCTTCGGCAGCACCTCCCAAACCCGCGACCTCTTCCACCTAGAAGGATGAGGGCAGCAGGCGCATGGGAACACCACCACCTCCAAGTTCCCCTCCAAGTCACACACCATCCTGACTTAAAAGTATATCACTGATCCTTCATTGTCGCTGGGTCAAAATCCTGGAACTCCCTCCCTCACAGCACTGTGGGAGTACCTTCACCACACAGACTGCAGCGGTTCAAGAAGGCAACTCACCACCAGCTTCTCAAGGGCAATTAGGTGATGGACAATAAATGCTGGCCTTGCCAGCGACGCCCACATCCTATGAATGAATTAAAAAAAAATTCCTAGTTTCTGTGTGTAGTGTCTGCATCCCAGCCAGCACCTCCTGTCAGGTGTGCTGCACTGCTGTTCTGAGGAGGGTGCGTTGGCAACCTTCCTTGTATCCACCTCACGTAGTAACACATCCACTCCTCCAGCCATTGCAAGGGGATTTGGGTGCTGTACAGTTCAACACTTCTCCAAAAATTCAATTTCCTGCCTCCATATTTACCTTTCCTTGGTTTTTGGGCAACTATACCCGCAACACCCCCCCCCCCCCGCCCCCCGCACCCCCCCACACGCCCCCCCCCCCACGCCCCACTTCAGCTATGGGACTGGGAACCAACAGAGGGTTTGTACTTTGGAAGAAGGTAAGAAAATGTTAAAAAACTGGCTCAAAAATGTATTGGGGATGTAAAAAGAGGCACTGGTGACAAAACTAGCAAATGATGTTAAGCACAGTAGTAACATGTTTTTTCAATGTGTCTATAGTAAAAGTGTGTTTTTGGGGGAAAGGGTAGGTGTTCTGAATCTACAGTGAGGTAACTGGTCTTCTGTAACCATGGATTGGTAAACTAACAGTAACCACAATGTTCTGATCCCTACTCAGAATGGGTAGGTGGCTGACTACGACAAGGGACTTCGAAAGAAAAATTTGGTAGAATAATTGAATGGAAAGGGAAAATGACTTAATTGTTCATCTCTGGAAGAGGAAAATGTTGGCTTGCTATCCAATTACTGTGGGACAATGAATATCAGATAATGTAGTGCTGGAGGACAGGAGGGTTGCGAATGTTATACCACTATTCAAGAAAGGGGAGAGGGATAAACCAGGAAACTACAGGCCAGTCAGCCTAACATATGCTAATGTAACACCCTTATTTAAAAAGGGCAGTAGACAGAAGGCTGGTAACTATAGACCGGTTAGCCTAACATCTGTGGTAGGTAAAATTTTGGAGTCCATTATTAAGGAAACAGTAACAGGACATTTGGATAATCATAATTTAATAGGACAAAGTCAGCATGGTTTTACGAAGGGGAAGTCATGTTTGACAAATTTGCTGGAGTTCTTTGAGGAAGTAACATATAGAGTGGATAAAGGGGAACCAGTGGACGTAGTGTATTTAGACTTCCAAAAGGCATTTGACAAGGTGCCACACAAAAGATTATTGCTTAAGGTAAAAAATCACGGGATTGGGGGTAATATTCTGGCATGGATAGAGGATTGGCTATCTAACAGAAAGCAAAGAGTTGGGATAAATGGTTCATTCTCAGACTGGCAATCAGTAACTAGTGGTGTTCCACAGGGGTCAGTGCTGGGTCCCCAACTCTTTACAATCTATATTAACGATTTGGAGGAAGGGACCAAGTGTAACATATCAAAATTTGCAGATGATACAAAGATGGGAGGGAAAGTAGTGAGTGAGGAGGACATAAAAAACCTGCAAGGGGACATAGACAGGCTAAGTAAGTGGGCAGAGATTTGGCAGATGGAATACAACACTGGAAAGTGTGAGGTGATGCACTTTGGCAGGAAAAATCCTAGAGCAATTTATTATCTTAATGGCAAGAAACTGGAGAGTACTGAAGTGCAAAGGGATCTGGGGGTCCTGGTGCACGAAACTCAAAAGGTTAGTATGCAGGTGCAGCAAGTGATTAAGAAGGCAAATGGAATGTTGGCTTTCATTGCTAGGGGGATAGAATATAAAAATAGGGAGGTATTGCTTCAGTTGTACAAGGTATTGGTGAGACCGCACCTGGAATACTGCATACAGTTTTGGTGTCCTTACTTAAGGAAAGACATCCTTGCTCTCGAGGCAGTGCAAAAAAGGTTCACTCGGTTAATCCCGGGGATGAGCGGGTGGTCATATGAGGAGAGGTTGGGTAGATTGGGACTCTACTCATTGGAGTTCAGAAGAATGAGAGGCGATCTTATTGAAACATATAAGATTGTGAAGGGGTTGGATCGGGTGGATGCGGGGAGGATGTTCCCGATGACAGGTGAGACGAGAACTAGGGGACATAGTCTTAGAATAAGGGGCTGCTCTTTCAAAACTGAGATGAGGAGGAACTACTTCACTCAGAGGGTGGTAGGTCCATGGAATATGCTGCCACAAAAAGCTGTAGAAGCTACAACATTAATTAAATTTAAAACAGAAATAGACAGTTTCCTAGAAGTAAAGGGCATTAAGGGTTACGGGGAGCGGGCAGGAATTTGGACATGAGTCTAGGTTCGGATCGGTCATGGCCCTGTGGGTAGTGGAGCGGGCCCAGGGACTGTGTAGCCTGATTCTGCTCCTATTTCGTGTGTGCAATTCTGTTAGATGCAGGAGATGGTTCTGTGATAGATAGTAGATTGGCGGTTAGGATCAGATCAGCCATGATCTTATTGAATGGCGGAGCAGGCTCGAGGGGCCGATTGGCCTACTCCTGCTCCTATTTCTTATGTTCTTATGTTCTTACATCAATGGTGGGGAAGTTATTGGAAACCATTATCAGGGACAAAATAAACTTTCATTTGGAACAGCAAATCAAGGAGAGCCAACATGGATTTGTTAAAAGCAAATTGTGTCTAACTAACTTGATTGAATTCTTTGATGAGGTAACAGAGAAGGTTGATCAAGGTAGTGCAGTCGATGTAAATATGGACTTTTGGAAGGCATTCGACAAAGTTCCACACAAGAGGCTTATTAAGAAGATGGGAGCCCATGGAATTAAGGGGAAAGTGACGGTATGGATACAAAAATGTTCTAAATGACCCAGACTCAGGTGTAGGGGTCAGCGTTATAAAGTTTGCAGATGATATGAAACTTGGCAAAGTAGTAGATAGTGATGAGGAAAGTTATAGGCTTCAGGATGATATAGACAGGATACTAATATGGAAAGACAAAGGGGGAAAAATTTGGTTGCTTTGCGCCTCCCGTTAGCGCCACGCATTCTGAGAGAGAGAGAGAGAGAGAGAGAGAGACTTCTGGAGAGATTCAACCCTATGTGAAGGAGTTTTGGGTACTGAGCAGCACTTTGCAGGTTCATTTTGATTTGACCTTCCTTGCATCGATTTAGAAGAGACTGTGGGGGCTGCACTCTGAGCTCTTTCCCTGGGCCTCTCCATTGTTCTTTCCAGCAGATTTGATGTACAGGTCTCTCCAGGCCGAGATTCAAGGCTGCAATGAGCAGGGTGTGGATGGAGAGCAAGATCGACCCTCCCCTTTAAGAGCTGGCCGGCGCCAGTGTGTCTGTGTTCCATTGCTGACTGACATCACCTGCGCTGCGCCCACGCTCTGAGGTAGCGCCTCGCTCCTCGGCATTAGCACCTTGAGAGGTGTGTAGCGCCCGATTTAGCACTCCAATCACCTCCAGGGGCGATAGAAGCCAAGTTTGCAGTCGGAGGCGATAATTAGCGCCAGGCGCTAAACTTTGCGCCCGGCCGATAATTGCGCCTAAACGGGGCGATACCGAATTTCTCCCCCAGTATACTATATATGGCACGATTTTGAAATGTGTAGATGAGCACATGAGAGAAGTTGGTGTCCATATACACAAATCCTTAAAGGTGGCAGGGCAAGTTGATAAGGTGTTTAAAGAAGCATATGGGTTACCTGGGTTTATAAATAGAGAAACAGAATATAAAAGCAAAGAGGTCATGCTAGAACTTTATAAATCACTGGTTAGGCCTGAGCTGGAGTGTTGTCGACAATTCTGGGCACCACACTTCAGGAAAGATGTAAAGGCCTTAGAAAGGGTGCAGAGGAGGTTTACCAGGATGTTACCAGGGATGAGCGACTTCAGTTATGAGGAGGTTGGAAAAGTTAGGACTGTTCTCCTTGGAACAGAGAAGGTTAAGAGGTGACCTAATAGAGGTTTTCAAGATGATGAGGGGTTTTGATAGAGGAGATGGAGGAAAACTATTCCCTCTGGCGAGTGGGTCAATAACTAGAGATCATAGATTCAAAATCATTGGCAAAAGATTCAGAGGGAAGGTGAGGAGAATTTTTTTCCACTCAGAGTTGTTGGGATTTGGAACGCTCGACCTGAAAAGGTGGTGGAAGCTGATTCCATAAATAATTTTAAAAGGGAGTTGGACAGGTACTTGATGAGGAACTTACGGACAAAAAACGGGGATGTGGGAATATAAGAACAGAGGAACAGGAGTAGGCCATTCAGCCCCTCGAGCCTGTTCCACCATTCAATAAGATCAAGGCTAATCTGTGACCTAACTCCATATACCCGCCTTTGGTTAACAAAAATCTATCAATCTCAGATTTAAAGTTAACAATTGACCCAGCATCAATTGCCATTTGTGGAAGAGAGTTCCAAACTTTTACCACCCTTTGTGTGTAGAAGTGTTTCCTAATTTCACTCCTGAAAGGTCTGGCTCTAATTTTTAGATTATGCCCCTAGTCCTAGAATCCCCAACCAGCAGAAATAGTTTCTCTCTATATACCCAAACTGTTCCCCTTAATATCTTAAACTTTGATCAACTCACCCCTTAACCTTCTAAATTCCAGGGAATACAACCCTAATTTGTGTAATCTCTCCTTGTAATTTAACCCTTGGAGTCCTTTTTGATTATTTTCTGTACCTGTTCATGACAGTTTAATGATCTATGTACCTGGACCCCAAGTCTCTTTGGGCCTCCACTATTTTTAGCTTTTCACCATTTAGAAAGTTCCCTGTTCTATCCTTTTTAGGTCCAAAGTGGATGACCTCACAATTGCCTGCATTGAAATGCATTTGCCACAGTTTTGTCCATTCGCTTAATTTATCAATATCTTTGTAATTTTATGCTTCCATCTACACTGCTTACAATGCCAACTATCTTTGTGTCATCGGCAAATTTGGATATGTGGCTTCCTATGCCATCATCTAAGTCGTTAATAAATACGATGAATCGTTAAGGCCCCAACACAGATCCCTGCGGGGCACCACTAGTCACATCCTGCCAATTAGATTAACTGCTTAATTGCCCATTATCCCTACTGCCCGTCTCCTGCCACTCGGCCAATTTCCTAACCAGGTCAATAATTTGCATTAAATTCCATGGTCTTCAACTTTAGTTAACAGTGTCTTATGAGGGACTTTAGTTAATAGTGTCTTACGAGGGACTTTATCAAATGCCTTCTGGAAGTCCATATAAATAACATCCATAGACATTCCCTGTCCACTACTTTAGTTACCTCTTCAAAAATTCAATCAGGTTCATCAGGCATGACCTACCCTTTACAAATCCATGCTGGCTCGCTCTGATCAGCTGAAAATTTTCAAGGAGTTCAGTCACCCTATCCTTAATTATAGGCCTAGAAATTGGGTGGTTTTTCACCACCCTTTACCTCCATAATCAGGTGAAAAATGGCGGCCGAGCTCTTCCGCCAGCTGGCAGCGGTCCCGTGGTGCCCGCCATTTTCGGGTGGCCAGCAGCGCTGCCGATAGCCGCAATCGTGAAAATCATTGAAATGAAGCAGATTGTGACGTCAGTGAGTGTGCAATGCTCACTTGCCACCCGATCTGCCCGTTTGGACTTTGCCGCTCCACTTACTGGCATACCTTAAGTGCGATGAGCTGAGCAAGCGTTGACAAGCATGAAGGAGGCTCCAGCAGTGTTATTAAAAGGGATCTTCAGCAATCATTTGTACCTCACTTGTTTGTTCAGTTTGACTGGCTCTGTGCAACTTTCTGCAACTCCAGCAGCTTTACTACCTTATTGAAGGTTCTAAGGTAACAGGGAGTGTTGCTGCAAGTGGAGAACACCTTCATTATTATTTAAAGGATTCTGCCAACACCACTTGCTCACAGTCATGGGGGCTGTACTGGCAGTCCACCTCGCTCTCGACGATCTTAGGGAGAGGGAGCGGAGGCAGCGAAGAAGACGAGAATCTGCACACAGCGTGAGGAGGAGGAGGGCCAGGAGGGCTCTCAACAGGAAGCCTTACCCACCCAGGGTCTTCCCAGAGCAATTCTCTTATATCCATTCAAGTGAGGAGCAGTGTATTAGAAGGCTTCACTTCACCAAGGAGGTGGTCACAGAACTCTGCCACCTCCTGCAACCAGACCTGCAGTCTAAGAGCAGGGCGAACACGGCTCTCCCAGTGGCAGTCAAGTTCACTGTGGCCCTCAATTTCTTCACCAGTGGATCCTTGCAGTCTGCAGCAGGAGACATAGCTAACATCTCACAGTTCGCCGTCCATCGCTGCATCCGGGAGGTCACAGAGGCTATCTACACCAGGAACAGGGAATATGTTGTCTTCTTTCTGAGCAGAGAGAAGCAGGATGAGCACATATGTGGCTTTGCCAGGATAGCGGTCTTCCCCATAGTGCAGGGCACCGTCGACTGCACACACGTGGCTTTGCAGGCGCTGTATAACAATCCTGAGATCTTCCGTAACCACAAAAGTAACCACTCACTTAATGTGCAGTTGGTGTGGACCACGCACAGCGCATCCTGATGGTCAATGCCCACTACCCTGGCAACAGCCATGATGCCTTCATCCTGTGCCAGACCGGTATGCCAGCACTCTTCCAGCCACCACGTCAAGCTCGAGGGTGGCTGCTCAGAGACAAGGGCTATCCGCTCTCCACCTGGCTCATGACTCCCCTCCGCAACCCCAACACTCTTGCCCAGCACTCATATAATGAGAGCCATGCTGCCACCAGGAACATCATCAAGCAGACCATCGGGCTACTGAAGCAACATTTCCGCTGCCTTGACCACTCGGGAGGAGCCCTCCAGTACACACCGGAGTGGGTGTCCCATTCTGCGCTTCACAAATTGGCCATCATGAGGCCGCAGCCCTTGTCACCAGGGATTGCAGGGACCACCTTAGGAGGAGGACAAGGGAGAGGAGGAGGAGTAGGAAGAGGAGGAGGGGGAGGAAGAGGAGGAGGGAGAGGAGAAGGAGGGAGGGAGGAGGCAGGCAGCCAATACCCCTTCCGGACGGGCTGTCCGTGAATGGCTCAACAGACTCTGATTCCAATGAATGAAACCCCAGATCCTCATTGCTCACCATATCCCCATCATACCATCCCTCTGTCATGGAATATCACAGCATCCTCCTGGGCACAAAGCTGAGAGACACCATAAAAGATTCGAAACAAAATTAATACATCTATCAAAAGTCAATTTACACAAATTTACAGTAACAATATGAACTAATGACCCTTGTGCAATTCCTTAATGCCTGTCGCTCGTGTGCCTTTTCCTACTCTAGTGCTCCTATGCAGTGCTCTCCTATTGGCTGCAGCATGGCTGGTGGAAGGCTGCTGCGTTTCCATGGGGGAGTCTTCAGATGGCCTTGCAGGATGACCTCGACCTGCTCTGGCCCTAGAAGGCCTGGCTACAGACTGCACCACCTCAGCATGGGCGGCAGCAGTCTGGGCTGGCTGGCTGACAGGCAGCAGCAAGGGCAGTGGCGGAGTGGCAGCGGTGGGAGCAGGAATGCTGTCATCCTGAGAGAGGACAGCAGGGTCCTGCTCCACTGACCCACTGCCACTCCCCCGGGGCAACACCTCAGCATTCCTAGCAATCTGTTGGAGCACAGATTGCTGGGTTGCTGCGACACTCTGCAAGCCTCGGTCGACAGTGGTAAATCCAGCGACGATGGCAGTAGTCAGAGCTTGGGTGGCTTCAAGCTGAAACTGCAGGAGTGCAGTCTGATCTTTGGTGGCATCACGCTGAGACTGCATGAGAGCAGTCTGAGCTTCCGCTGCAGCACTAAGACATTGGGTCACTTCCGCCTGTGATGCAATAGAAGCTGCGACATCGCCCATCACACGCACCATCACGTCTGGGTCAACACGGTCTCTTCGGGAGTCTTCCATCATTTCCAGCATGGAAATCCTGGGCTCCAAGCTCTGCGCAGAGCCCTGTGCAATGTTGGAGGCGGACTCCTCCAAGCTCCTTGACATTGCCAAGAGGCTCTCTGGCAGGCCTGCCATTGCACCTATCAATTCGGTGTGCATGCCCATCACCATTCTGAAGACCGCCCCATCGAGGTCCTCATCTGAGTCCTGTGCAGCAGAACTCGCGTGCAAACTCGCCCTCTGGGCCCTGAGCTGCCTTTTCCCCCTGGCCTTGCTGCAGCCCACTCGTGCCCGGTGCCTCACCCTGTCCAGATCCTGCTACTACACTATCCTCTAAAGTACGCGCGGTGCCTGTTTCTGAGCTGGTATCTGCGAGTGACAGATGCAGTGATGCTGTGTCTTCTTCTTCTTCTCCCTCGCTCTCTTGCATCACCTCGGGGTCAGGCTGCTCGGGTGCTTGTTGTTGATTATCTGAAAGCAGAAAGGCACAAGAGTCGGGTTCTGGTGAGGGGAGGGGAGGGGGGGTTGAAGCAAGATATGCATACATACAGCATCAGCAGCTTGAAAGTGAGAAGAGATTGTGGGATGAGGGGGAAGTGGGATGTGAGAAGAAAGATTAGGAATGACCATGCCATTGTTGTCCCCAAGGAGTTCAACCTCGCCAGTTGCCACGGCATCTACGTTCTGCCGCCCATTATCTCCAGAACTCTCTCCTCCAGCTGGCTGAGGTTCTGGATGTCAGTCTGCCCCCCGCCAGTCTGCCGCTGCTCCCAGCGGTTATGCGCGACCTTGGCCTACAAGAGAAAGAGAAGCGTGTGAGTGAATGTGGTGCAATGTGTTTGGGTGATGTGCCTGCCATAGTTGAATAGCTGTCAGTGTGTGCAAGGTGTGAGATGTGGGTGTGAATGTTGCAGCAGTGGTAAGTGTGTGAGGGTGAAGTGAAGCTATGATTGTGAGGTGTGAGTGGTGATAGGTAGAGATTGTTGGTAGGTGAGTGCTGACGGTGTGGTGCATTGAGCAGTGTGTGAGGCTTGTGGTGCAGATGGTGGGATATGGCATTTGCTGAAGCCTTCACTCACCTTAACCACTCGTGTGAGGTCATTAAACTTCTTTTGGCACTGGATGACCTTGGCACCATAGTGCTGACCATCACATGCTGGGCTATCTCCTGCCACATCCTTCGGGAGGTGTGTGGCAAGAGCTTCCTTCCAGTCTGTGGGAAGAGGACAGCCCTGCCTCCTCTCTATGACCACAACCAGTGCCTCCAGAGCTGCTTCAGAAAATCTCCGGGCTCTCTCCCTGTGAGGACACTCCGCCATGGTGGTGATGGTGGTGGTGGCGGTGGCGGCGGCAGTTCTTCTTCTTCTTCTTCTTCTTCTTCTTCTTCTTCTTCTTCTTCTTCTTCTTCTTCTTCTTCTTCTTCTTCTTCTTCTTCTTCTTCTTCTTCTTCTTCTTCTTCTTCTTCTTGCAGCTGCAGTTGCAACTGGATTGACAATGAAGTGCTGTAGCATCAATGCACCTCCTCTGTAAGCACTGACTAAAACCTGTGCCACACATGACTGGGAATTAGACTGGCCCCGTGATTGGTCCACCTGTTGAGCGTTAAGCCAATAAGCAGCAGCTTTAGCGCTGAACTCATGACTATAATCATGTTAATGAGGAGTGAGCATGAATTTTGCGTGCTACCTAGACCATTTTGAGGTGACACAGCTTAACATCGTTAGGCCTTAACACTGCCTGTTTCATGGCTATATCCAATTTCTAGGCCATAGACTCTAGTAATTTCCTGACAACAGATGTTAGGCTTCTCTTCTTAGGCAGTCCCTCGGAACCAAGGATGACTTGCTTCCACATTAAAAATGAGTTCTCAGGTGACTGATGAGTCCAATGCGGGACCTACAATCTCTGTCACAGGTGGGCTGCTTGGGTTGACGTGCGCTGCTTGCGCTTGACTTCCGCTTGCTCCCGGCGAAGCGACTCGAGGTGTTCGGTGCCTTCCGGATGTTTCTCCTCCACTTTGTGCGGTCTTGGGCCAGGGATTACCAGGTGTCGGTGGGGATGTTGCACTTTTTCAAGGAGGCTTTGAGGGTGTCCTTGAAGTGTTTCCTCTGCCCGCCTGGGGCTCTCTTGCCGTGCCGGAGCTCCGAGTAGAGCGCTTGTTTTGGGAGTCTCGTATCGGGCATGCGGACAATGTGACCCGTCCATCGGAGCTGATCGAGCGTGGTCAAAGCTTCGATGCTGGGGATGTTGGCCTGAGCGAGAACACTGACGTTGGTGCGCCTATCCTGCCAATGGATTTGCAGGATCTTGCGGAGGCAGCGTGGTTAGGCTAACTGGTCTATAATTCCCTGGCTTCCCTCTAAGCACGCCTGCTCTTTCAAAGAGGCAGCACAGGCACAACGGGCCGAATAGCCTCCTTCTGTGCTGCAAGTTTCTGTGATTCTATGATTCTATTGAAGTCATTAAGGAGAGGGAAATGAGAAGTTAAAAGGACTTTAGTCTAACAAATCCCCATGGCCTGATGTTATATTTCTTAGGGTGTGTAGTGACTAGGAATGGACGTTATGGAGCATTGGCTACAATAATGAAATATTTATTAAGTGCTTGAGTGGTTCTGTAGGATGAGAAGCAAGTAACCACTATGCCAATAATTAACTCCAACTTAATTGGTTTTTGATGAGGCCTTTGCCACTTTCTCATACCATTTGCAGACCTCTATTTTGATTCATAGTGAGGGAGATCTCCTATTTGAACTCTACAAAATTAAGACACAGATTTTGAATCTCCATTACAGGAAGCCTTTCAGGAGTTTCAAATTTCTCCTATTAATGCTTCCATTCGCACTTTCCCACCAGTTCCCCTGCAAATTTAATTATGGGTTTTTTTTGTCTGCGCTTCCAAATATGTTGGCGTACTGATTATTCTGCAGATCCGCTGACAAGAAAATACTGCAATATTTCAGATGATGAAACCTCCACTTAAAATGCACATGATGCTCCCACAATTTTCTTTTTCTCTAAAACTAAAATTGGTCCCAATTCAATCAGCAACTCGTAAAGAATGACCCACAGAAGGTTGCCAGACAGTAATGGGAATTCAAGAAGTGACCCTCGCAGATTTGTTTGTATTCAAATGTGTCCGGATAACTTATTTCTTCTCTGCTGCAATGTTTCATTTCTGCAGCTCATTTAAATGGGCCTGGTTATTACATGCATTTTCCATCTCATCGGACAAATTGGATTGTCCTGCAGTCTTTCAGTATATTGCTTTCCAGATCATGTTTCTCTTATTGTGGCACAGGTACGGGCAATATAAAGCGCTAATTAGTAGAATCGAATGGGCAGTTAGATAAGTCTTTTAAAACACCACACACATGTTCAACTTTTCACCCCTCCCACCCATTCCTTAAGAAGTCTGTATCACCAGATGGTGATCTTCATTTAAGCAGGTCCTTTTAGCAGATCAAGATTACATAGGATTATATAGAATCTACAGCACAGAAACAGGCCATTCGACCCAACGGGTCTATGCCGGTGTTTATGGTCACGTCTATTTGCAACACTAGATTTCTGATTGGTAACCCTTGGTGCACAAGAGTGGATCTCTGATTGGTTCCCTTGGAGGACAAGCCACAACCAGCAGTTTGTCTGGAATGTGTAATTAGATCCTGCCTGCGTAAGTAATCAAGTACTTTGCAATGTGTAATTCGAACCATTCATTCAGACTGCCAGGCTCCAGCCACAACTTACAGAGAACAGACAGGGCTCACCCTCGCGGGTTAGGACCTTCTCCACCCCCCACAAACCATTTCCTGCCTCTCCTAACAAGTTCCTAACCTTCCCCCCCACCCCCCCCAAGTTTCTGACGTTTCCCCCCCCCCACCCCCACAAGTTCCTGACTTTCTCACTCTGCCCAAGTTCCTGGCCTTTCCCCACCCAAGCTCCTGACCTTCTCTCCCTGCAAGTTCCTCCCCCCCCCGGGGTCCTGACCTTCTCCCCCCAACAAATTCCTGACCTCCCCCCCCACATTGATGGGGCATTGTGTGGGGGTCACAGATTGATAACAGGTTTATTGAGTATGAAGTGAAGAGTGACAGTGTCATGACTTCCGGATTTCATCCAGTCCAATGATGTCACTTGCCACACATGCACCAAGCTTTCCGAGAAATCAACCAGGTCTAGGTTGAGGAGAGGGAGAACGTGGTGCGGGTGTAAAGGGTGTGGGGTTAGAAGTACTTGATCCGTCTTCCCATCTGGATCATGTTCTCACTCTCACCCCTCTCCCCCTTTAGACCTGGATCACGTTCTTCCCCGATCCCTACTGTGCTCTCTGTGCTCTCCCCCACCCCAAGTTCCTGACCTTCTCTCCCCCCAAGTTCTTGACCTCCTCTCCCCCCTCCGAGCTCCTCTCCTCCACCCCTTCCATTTCCTCTCTCTCTCTCTCCCTCCCTCCGATCCTCTCTCTCTCTCCTCCCTCCGGTCCTCTCTCTCTTTTCTCCCCATCTCTCTCCCTCTCTCTCCCTGCCCAATTCCCTCTCTCTCTCTCTCCCCCCTTCGATCTTCTCTCTCCCCTTTAGATCCTCGATCTTCCCCACAACCCCCAACGTACCCCCTGACCTTCTCCGCACGGAGCCGAGGGAAGCGTGGCCCACGGTGCAGGCCGCAGCAGCACACTTGGGTACTGCGCACGGGCGGCTCCGGTATACCGCACGCACGCACAGAAGGCCGTAAAGATGCTCGTGCAAATAATCACAGCGGGTGTTTCTGCTCCACACGAGCCTGCTCCCACTCTCATCACCTCTCCCCACCCTGCCCCCGTATCTCTCTAGTCCCTTCACCTTAATGTTGCAGGAAATCTCCCCTTAAATACATCAACGCTCTCGGCTTCGACCACTCCATGCGGCAGCGAGTTCCACATTCTCACCGCTCTCGGTGTAAAGAGATCGGCCCTAATTCTTTCTTTGATCTGTTGGTGACTATCTTGCCACCAACAGATCAAAGTTTCCGCTTTGGGCGCAATCGACGATTCCAACGCAAGTTGCATCCAAAATTGTGCCCAACGTTTTGTAAAGTGTTCTTGCTCCCCGCGTTTCCGCTCAAACTCATTTGCACATCGCCGAATGCAAAATCTGCCCTGAACCAGTCTAATCGGGCAGTGTTTTAAAACATAACTTTTTTTTAAATTCTTTAAAAAGTATTTCCTGATATATTTCAGAGTGGTAACCTGGTGCTGATTGATTAGTACAGCTGACAATGCATTTATCACAAGAATTAATAATCATTTTCAGTCGCAGTTTCAATCCACCACCTGTGAGTAACCTGGTTTTAAATGACTGAAAATGACTTTTGAAAACTGTACAGAACCATTTCTGGTACAGGAGCACAGTGGTTGTGTTACTGGACGAGTGATCCAGAAACATGAGTTCAAATCTCACCACAGGCAGCTGGGCAATTTAAATTCAATTAATTAAATTAATGGTGACCATGAAAGTACCGGATTGTCATAAAAAGTCATCTAGTTCACTAATGTCCTTCAGGGAAGGAAATCTGCTGTCCTTACCCGGTCTGGCCGAGATGTGACTCCAGACCCACAGCAATGTGGTTGACTCTTAACTGCCCTCTGCGGTTCAAGAAGGCGGCTCACCACCACCTTCTCAAGGGCAATTAGGGATGGGCAATAAATGCCGGCCTTGCCAGCGACACCCACATCCCATGAACGTTATATTGGGATACAGTAGTCAGTTCCTCAGTAAATTAAAAAAATCATTCAAAACCTTTCAAAAGATACCTGTTAGTGGCCTTGCGTCCAAAAGATCCAGCTTAATTTTTGGAGCCTCTCGAAGGCCTGCAAACGAGCGCAATTAGCAGAAACTCGCCATGGTGATTAATTCACCCTGGGGGGCGTGGCCAGTTTTGCGGACGTGGCCGGTTTTGTGGGCGTGGCCAGCTTCTAGCGCAATTTTTTTTTAAACTAGTGCAAGAGATCACAGAAACTCAAGTTCCGCTGAATGCAATTTGCGCTAAAATTCTTGGGGGGCTAAATTTGGTTGATTTGCGTCTCCCATTAGTGCCCTAAGAGGGTGCTAACGGGGCGCAAATCAACTAGCGCCTGGGTGCGGCGTCGCTAACGCCTCCCACGAAATTCAGCGGGAGGTTAGCAACGGCGCTAACCATTAGCACCATGTGGCACTGCGCCGCCGGTGATGACATCATCGTCGTGCGCAGCGCCCCACTCGCGCCCCGGCTGTAATATTGGGTGGCGCCTCCCAACTTACCGCCGGACGCTATGTCCGCCGGGGTCAGGGGGCCTACCTGCATCCGGGGCGGCGCTAGTTAAAGGGGAGGTGGCGGGCGGCCATTTTTGTTGCTGGCCGCCTGCCACCACCTGCCCCTAAGGGGGCGCTACCCAATTTTTACCCCCTGATCTTTTGCGCCAGTTATGCCGATACCGAGCGAATTGTATCGAAAAATCCAGTGCTACCGAGCGGAACCGCCAGTTTCTTACATTTATGCCCTGTTGTTCTGGACTCGCCCACAAGTGAAACGTTTCTCCCCATCCACCCTATTGAGCCACTTCATAATTTCAAAGACCTCTATTGAGTCTCCTCTTAGGCTTTTTCCAAAGGAAAGAACCCCAGCCTACTCAATCTTTCCTGATAGTTGCATCCTCTCAATTCTTGTAAATCCTTGTAAATCTTTTCTGCACTTTCTCCAGTGCTTCCATATCGTTTTTGTAGTATGGAGACCAGAACTGCACACTGTAACATAACCTCACTGCTTTTAAGAACATCGGAACATTAGGAGCAGCAGGAGGCCATTCAGCTCCTCGAGCCGCCACCATTCAATTAGATCATGGCTGACCTGTTCCTCAACTCCATTTACCCACCTCAGCTCCATATCCCTTGATATTCTTACCTAACAAAAATCTAGCGAGCTTGGCCTTTGAAGCTTTGTTTTGGGGGAGAGAATTCCAGATTTCCACTACCCTTTGTGTGGAAAAAGTGCTTCCTGATTTCTCTCCAGAATGGCTTGGCTCTAATGTTAAGATAATGTCCTCTCGCTCTTGATTTCCCCACCAGAGGAAATAGTTGCTCTAAATCCACCCTATCAAATCCTTTTAACATTTTAATCACCTCGATCAGATCAACCCTCAATCTTCTATACTCAAAGAAATTTAAGTCTAGTTTATGCAACCTGTCCTCATAATTTAACCCTCTACACCCAGTATCATTCTGGTGGATCTGCGGCCACTATGTCCTTCCTGAGATGCAGTGTCCAAAACTGAATGCAGTACTCCCGATGGGGTCTAACCAAGGCTCTGTACAACTGCAGCATAACTTCCTCCCCTTTGTATTTCCAGCTACCTTCAGATAAAGGCCAACTTTCCATGAGCCTTTTTGATTGCTTTTACAAAGCCATGCTGGCTCTCTCTGAACAGCTCATATTTGTTCAAGTGTTCAGTCACTTATTTCCTAATGACAGATTCTAGTAGTGTCCCCACAACAGATGTTAAACTGACAGGCCTGGTACCTGGTTTCTCTCTCCCAGCCTTCTTAAATAATGGAGTGACATTAGTAATTTTCTAGACTAACGGCACAATTCCTAAATCAAGAGAGCTTAGAAAGATTATAACTGACACATCTGCAATTTCCTTACCTACTTCTTTTAATATACTGGGGTGGAAACCATCAGATCCTGGAGATTTATCTATCCTAAGTCCCATTATTTTCTCCATTATCATTTTTATTACTAATATTGAGTGCAATGAGTTCCTCCCCTTGATTTATTTTTCATTTCCCTTCTATCACTAACATTATATATTCTTTTTCTACTGTGAAAACAGATACAAAGCACTTGTTTAATAAATCTGCCATGACCTTGTTATCTATTACCGTATCATCTGCGTCTGTCTTTAATGGGCCCATATCTCCCATAGCCACATTCTTACTCTTAATATATTTATTAAAACTTTTACTATTAGCCTTTATATTACTTGCAAGTTGTTTATTGCTTATTCACTTTTTGCAACTCTTAGGGGTAAAAATTCAGTTGGTTGCGCCTCCCGTTAGCGCCTTAAGAGGGCGCTAATGGGGCACAAAGCCACTAACGCCCAGGCGCAGCGATGTTTGCGCCGCTCGGGAACTTAACTTGACATTGTGCGGCGGCGCTAAAACTTACCGCTGCGACCACCTGCGCGCGCAGATTGTGACGTCATTCCATGGTGCAACGCCCTTGTGGCGCCCCGGAGCGGAAATTGAGTGGCGCCCCCTGCCTTACCGCCTGGCGCTTCCAACGACCAGAAGACTGGAACGCTATCAATCGCTGTGGGGCTGGGGGGGGGCGCTATTTAAAGGGGGCCTCTTCCTGTCTTTTATTGTTGGTGCCATTTTTGAACTACGCATTCTGAGAGAGAGAGGGAGAGACTTCTGGAGAGATTCAACGTTGTGTGAAGGAGTTTTGGGTACTGAGCAGCACTTTGCAGGTTCATTTTGATTTGCCATTCCTTGTATCGATTTAGCAGAGACTGTGGGAGCTGCACGCTGAGCTCTTTGCCTGGTACTCTCCATTGTTCTTTCCAGCACATTTGATGTGCAAGTCTCTCCAGGCCGAGATTCAAGGCTGCAATGAACAGGATGTGGATGGAAAGCAAGATTAACCATCCCCTTTAAGAACTGGCCCGTGCCATTGTGTGTGTGTTCCATTGCTGACTGACATTACATGAGCTTCGCCAGCGCTCTGAGTTAGCGCCTCACTCCTTGGCCTTTGCGCCTTAAGACAGGTGTGCAGCGCCTGCTTTAGCGCTCCACTCACCTCCCGGGGCGGTAAAAGTGAAGTTTCCAGTCAGTGCCGATAATTAGCGCCAGACGCTAATATTTGCGTCCAGACGATATTTGCGCCCCAAATGGGGCGCGACCTAATTTCTACCCCTTAATATTTTCTTTGTGCTCCTTTGTTGTTTTCTATATTTCTCCCAGTCGACTGGATTGCCACTTTTCTTGGTATTTGTGCAGGGCATTCCCTTTAGCTTTATACTGTGTCTTACCTCATATGTTGACCATGGTTGCTTGACTGTACAAGTGGAACTTTTGCTTTTTAGGACTATGTATTGTGCAACACTCATTGAGTGCCCGATCTGCCAAATTGATTATCGCCCCGACAACGACAGGAAGAGGAGGCGTGAAGCAGGCTGAAGGGGCGATATTATAACGGGATGAGTCGCAGCTGTAAGGTTAGTGCTGTTTCAATGCTTCCTTGTCAGTTTGCGATTGTGCAAGAGTTTAATTCAGCCATTTAAAGGTTCTTTGGTATCAGGGGTGTTGTGGCTACTAAAAATTTGTTACCTTTATTCTGACAAAATTTCAAAATGCTACACATCGTTACATTAATGGGGGCTGTACTGGCAGTTGACCTGGCCCTCCAGGTTCTACTGCAGAGGGAGCAGAGGCAGCGAGAAAGACTGGAGCATGTGCCCAGAGGGAGGAGGAGGGCCATCAGGGCTCTCAACAGGAGGCCTTGCCCTCCAAGGGTATTCCGAGAGCACTTCTCCTACCTCCAATGAAGCGAGGAGCAGTGCATTAGAAGGCTCCGCTTCAGCAAGGATGTGGTCCCCGATCTCTGCCACCTCCTGCAACCAGACCTTGAGCATCAGATCAGGTCGACCACGGCTCAGTGGCAGTCAAGGTCACCGTCGCCCTCAATTTCATCGCCAGCGGTTCTTTCCAGTCTGTAACAGGAGATATAACGAATATTTCATAGTTCACCATCCATCGCTGCATCCGGGAGGTCACAGAGGCTCTCTACAATAGTAGGAGGGACTACATTTCCTTCCCCGTCACCAGAGAGAAGCAGGATGAATGTGCATGTGGCTTTGCCACGGCGTCCCCAGAGTGCAGGGAACCATTGACTACACCCATGTGGCTTTGCGGGCACCGTATAACAATCCTGAGATCTTCTGTAACTGCAAAGGCTACCACTCACTTAATGTGCAGTTGGTGTGCGACCACAGACAGCAAATCCTCAATGTCAATGCCCAGTATCCTGGCAGCAGCCACGATGCCTTCATCCTGCGCTAGACCGGTGTGCCAGCACTCTCCCAGCCACCACATCAAGCTCATGGCTGGCTGGTCAGAGACAATGGCTATCCGCTCTCCACCTGGCTCATGACTCCCCTCCGCAACCCCAACACTCCTGCTCAGCACTCATATAAAGAGAGCCAAGCTGCCACCAGGAACATCATGGAGCAGACCATCGGCCTACTGAAGCAACGGTTCCGCTGCCTTGACCGCTCGGGAGGAGCCCTCCAGTACTTGGCTGAGCGGCTGTCCCATTTCGTGGTGCTCTGCTGCATGCTCCACAACTTGGCCATCATGAGCGCCCAGCCCTTGCCACCAGGGATTGTGGGACCACCTCAGGAGGAGGAAGAGGGAGAGGAGGAGGAGGAGGAGGAGGAAGATGAGGAGGAAGAACAGGAGCGAGGGAGGAGGCAGCCACTCAATCGGTCTTCTGGAAGGGCGGTCCGTGACCGGCTCATCAGACTGCGGTTCCAATAAAGTAAACCCCAGATCCCCATTGCTCACCACATCCCCATGATTCCATCCCTGTCGCAGGCCATATCACAGCGCAAAGCTGAAATGAGAGACACCACTAAATCATCCAAAGCCAATTAATACATTTATCAATAATCAGTGAACATATATTTACAACAACAATATTAACTATTCACCCTTGTGCAATGCCTTAGTATCTCTCGTTACTGGGCCTTTGCCTGCTCTAGTGCTCCTACGAAGTGTTGGCCCAGTGGCTGCAGCAGGGCTGGTGGAAGGCTGCTGAGTGTCCGTGCGGGAGACTTCAGATGGCCTTGCAGGACGCCCTCGACCTGCTCTGAGCCTGGAAGGCCCGGCTGTAGACTGCACCACCTCAGCATGGGCGGCAGCAGTCTGGGCTGGCTGGATGACAGGCAGCGACAAGGGCAATGGTGGAGTGCCAGTGGTGGGAGCAGGAATGCTGTCATCCTGATGGAGGACAGCAGGTTCCTGCTCCACTGACCCACTGACACTCCCCCGGGGCAGCCCCTCAGCATCACTACCAATCTGCTGGAACACAGATTGCTGGCCTGCTGCGACACTCTGAAAGCCCCAGTTGACGGTGGTAAACCAACTAAGATGGCAGCAGTCAGAGCTTGCGTGGCATCAAGCTGAGACTGCATGAGAGCAGTCTGAGAATCGATGGCACCAAGCATAGACTGCATTACAGCACTAAGACGTTGCGTTGTTTCCGCCTGTGCTGCATTGGAAGCTGTGACATCGCCCATCACACGCGGCATGAGGTCTGGGTCGCCACGGTCTCTCTGGGAGTCTACCATCCTTTGCAGACTGGAAATGATGGGCTCCATGGTGTGCGGAGAGCTCTGTGCAATGTTGGAGGTGGACCCCTCCATGCACCTTATCATTGCCGAGAGGCTCTCAGTCACCCTTGCCATTGCACCTATCATCTCCGTGTGCATGCCCATCACCCTTCTTCTAAAGGCCTCCCCATCGCGGTCCTCATCTGAGTCCTGTGCAGCAGAACTCGCGCGCGAACTCGCCCTCCGGGGAGCTGGCCCCCGAGCTACCCTTTCCCCCTGGCTTTGCTGCAGCTCACTCGTCCCCGGTGCCTCACCCTGTGCAGATCCCACTACTATACTAGTCTCTAAAGAACGTGTAGTGCCAGTATCTGAGCTGGTGCCTGTGGGTGAGACATGCAGTGACGTGGTGTGTTCTTCCTCCTCCTCTTCTACCGCCTCGCTCTCTATGGTGCCCTCAGGGACAGGCTGTTCAGGTGCTTGCTCATTATCTGAAAGCATAAAGACACAAGAGTCGGGTTAAGGTGATGGGAGGGGGCAGGAAGGGAGAAAGGCATGCATACAGCATGATTAGCTGGGAAGTGTAAACGCTTGTGGGGTGAGGGGGAAGTGAGATGTGAGAAGAAGGAGTAGGGATGAGCATACCGTTGTTGTCCCCAAGGGGGTCAACGTCGGCGGTGGCCACGGCGCCCACCACCTGGCGCCCAATGATTTGCAGCACTCTTTCCTCTAGCGCAGACAGTGGTTGGGTGTCGGCTTGTCCCCTGCCTGTGCGCTCCTGCTTCCTCCTATTGTGAGCCACCTTGGCCTGCAAGAGAAAGGAAAGTGTGTGAGTGAATGTGGAGCAATGTGTTTGGGAGATGTGCCTGCCATAGTTGAATAGCTGTCATTGTGTGCAAGGTGTGAGATGTGGGTGTGAGTGTTGGTAGGTGGAGATTGTTGGTGGGTGAGTGCTGGGGGTGTGGTGCTTTGGCCAGTTTGTGAAGACTGAGGTTCAAATGGTGGTATGTAGCATTTGTTGAGGCATTGACTCACCCTGACCACACGAGTGAGGTCATTAAATTTCTTCCTGCACTGTGTGTGGGTCCTGGGGACCACAGTGCTGACTGAGACCTGTTGGGCAACCTCCCTCCACATGGCGCGGAAGAATTGCAGCGAGGGCCTCCTGCCACTTGCTGGGTAGAGCACCGCCCTCCGTCTCTCCACAGTGAAGACCAACACCTCCAATGCTTGGTGGCAGAATCTGTGAGCGCTCTCCCTGGGCCGTTGATCTGCCATAATGACACCTCCTCAGTGGTGCGGTTCCTTCTCCTTGGCCTTCTGCTGCTTGCTGAGACAGCTGCAGAACCAGCAATGCTGCAGCATGAATGAACCTCCCCTTTAAGAACTGGAACGAGCTTGTGGCAATGATGACTGGCGATTGGACTGCACCTGAAATTGGTCAGCACTTTGAGTCTAACACCACTGAGCTAGGTCATTAGTGTTTGGTTTAGCGCTCCCATCCTTTCTTTGAGCGCTAATACATAATTTAGCGTGCAGCGAGATTCAATAGCGCCTGGCGCTAAATCTCAAACTTTTCAGAAGTTAGCGCCTATTCCTGGGCGATAATGAATTTCTCCCCCACAATTTCTAAATTTGCGGATGACACCAAATTGCGGGGGGAGATAGTCAATACTGAGGAGAACTGCAACAAATAACAGGTAGACATTAATAAACTTGCAGAATGGACATATAATTGGCAAATGAAGTTCAACACAGATAAATGTGAGGTATTACATTTTGGTAGGAAGAATAGGGAGGTCACATATTATTTAGAAAATATGAATCTAAATGGGGTAGAAGAGCAAAGGGATCTGGGAGTACAAATACACAAATCATTAAAAGTAGCACCACAGATTAACAAGGCCATAAAAAAAGCAAACCGAGCACTAGGGTTTATTTCTAGAGGGATAGAATTGAAAAGTAGTGAAGTTATGCTAAACCTGTATCGAACCTTGGTTAGACCACACTTGGAGTACTGCGTACAGTTCTGGTTGCCATATTATAAAAAGGATATAGAGGCATGGAGAGGGAGCAGAGCAGATTTACAAGGATGATACCAGAAATGCGAGGTTATACCTATCAGGAAAGGATGAACAGGCTGGGTCTCTTTTCTCTTGAAAAAAGAAGGCTGAGGGGTGACCTAATAGAGGTCTTTAAAATTATGAAAGGTTTTGATAGAGTAGACACAGAGAGAATGTTTCCACTTGTGGGGAAGAGCATAACTAGAGGCCATCAATATAAGATAGTCACCAAGAAATCAAATAGGGAATTCAGAAGAAACTTCTTTACCCAGAGAGTGGTGAGAATGTGGAACTCGCTACCACAGGGAGTGGTTGAAGCGAATAGTATAGATGCATTTAAGGGGAGGTTAGATAAACATATGAGGGAGAAGGGAATAGAGGGTTATGCTGATAGATGTAGATGAGGAAAGACGGGAGTGGAGCATAAACGCCGGCATGGACTGGTTGGGCCGAATGGCCTGTTTCTGTGCCGTATATCCTATGTAAGGAATAAATGACTTTCTTGCTCCTCCTACCAAAATGAACCACCTCACATTTGGAAATGGGAATGAATTATTGGAATCCTGCCTCACCATCCATTGCCTAGTCAAACAGTCTCTCTAAAATGGTTCCTTCATTAAAAACAATGCACGCACTAAACTCTAGCTGGCTGGGTGTGCCTGTGCAGGTGCATGGCCCCTGGCAGTGCCACTCCGGCAGCTGGTAGGTGATACTGAAGTATGACTGAAGGTGGAGATACACTTTCCCTGTGGAAAGAAGACATCAGCTTTTACCAGGTGATGGGGTTCCTCATTGAAACATCGACTTTTACAGCATAGAAGGAGGTCGTTCGGCCAATTGTGCTTGTGCCAGTTTTCTGAAAGAGTTATCCAGTTAGCCCCAGTCCCTTTTCCCTTCCCCATACCTTTCTGAATTTCTGTTATACAAATATTTATCTACCTCCTTTTTAAAAGCTATTCTTGATTCTGTTTCCACCACTGTCGGGCATTCCATGTCCGAGCAGCATTTCATTAAAAAAAAGTTCTTCTAACCTCTCCCTTTGTTCCTTTGGTGATGATTTTAAATGGATGCCCTCTAGTTACCGACTCACCAACCAGTACAAGCAGGTTTTCCACCATTTACCGTATCAAAACCCTTCATGGTTTGTCCACTTTCATCAGATCTCCTCTTAACCTGCTGTGTAAACTGAACCGCCCTTTCCCCGATTGCCAAATTCATGCGAATGACGGGATAATGATGTGAAATTTTGACTGATAACGCTACTGCGAAGCACTCTGGGACCTTTTACTACGTTAAAAGTGCTATACAAATGCAAGTTGTTGTTGTTGTGTTTGGTAATGTAATCTCACAAAAGTTCCATAATTTCTGCCAATAGCACACTCAATTTAACTCACGCATGTGTAATGGAGGCACGAGTTTTAAAGAGTGTGCAGGGACAGAGGGACCTGGGAGTTAATGTGCATAGGTCCCTGAAGGTGGCAGGACATATTGAGAGAGTGGTTAACAAAGCATATGGGATCTTGGGCTTCATAAATAGAGGTATTGAGTACAAAAGTAGAGAAGTTATGCTGAACCTTTATAAAGCGCTGGTTAGGCCACAACTGGAGTATTGCGTCCAGTTCTGGTCACCACACTTTAGGAAGGATGTGAAGGCCCTTGAGAGGGTGCAGAAGAGATTTACCAGAATGGTTCCGGGGATGGGGGATCTTAGCTACAAGGACAGGTTGCAGAAGCTGGATTTGTTTTCATTAGAGCAAAGGAGGTTGAGGGGTGATTTGATAGAGGTGTACAAGATTATGACGGGTTTGGATAGGCTCGACGGGGAAAGGCTGTTCCCACTAGTTGATGGTACAAGGACTAGGGGACACAGATTTAAGGTTTTGGGCAAGAGATACAGGGGGGACATGAGGAAAAACTTTTTTACGCAGCGAGTGGTGAGGACCTGGAACTCGCTGCCGATGGAAGTGGTGGAAGTGGAGACACTCAATGTTTCAAGGGGAGACTGGATAGGCACTTGAGGGAAATAAACTTGCAGGGCTACGGGGATAGAGCAGAGGAACGGGACTGACTGGATTGCTCTCCAGAGAGCCGGCACGGACTCGATGGGCCGAATGGCCTCCTTCTGTGCGGTTATGACTCTATGACTCTATGAGTGCCAGTGCCAGTGGATCAAGGCAGAAGTGGGAGTGCTTCTAGGTATCCCTAAACATTTGCTAAATTCTCAGGCAGTACGGAAGCAATTTTGGTAATTTGTTTTGGTACAGGCCGTGTTTGGGCCCAGAATCAGCCTTGCACTGGCAGTGTGCTCCCCAACTGGCAGGCCCGAGGCCTCAGTTCATTGATTTAAGAATGCTGTCGGTGCTTGTCACGTCTCCACACAGGCAGCTCTCCTAATCTCAGCAGATGTATTTTGGACTGCCTGCCTTGTTCGCAGTGGCCCCCAGGTAAATCCTGGTGGGTGGGGGGGGGTGCAATCTTGGGCCGGCAGTGTGCTGTGGAGCACTCCTGTTCCTTGGCTGGTTCCACATCAAACCAGAAAAATGTAGCTGCCTTTCCGGTGGTGGCCTGATTACTAGGCCGCATCCACATTCGTGGATCCTGAGCTGAGCAGGTCCGACACCTGCTCCCTTCAGTGCAGCCCAATTTCTCAAAGGGGATCTAAAACAGGCTTTAGACCTTTCACTAGCAATCGCAAGGGGCCTAACGCTGGTTTTAGGCGGCTGCCCCAGATGCCTGAAAATCTTCCGAGGCCAATATCAGATATTCCTGGGGCGTAGGGCACAGCAAAATTTCTTTAAAAAAATAACTGCAGCAGTAGTTTTTTTTTAAGTTATCGGGGCAGAAATTCGGGTCTCCACGGGTGAGTACGCGCTGTGTACTCACCCGTAGGGCCACCAGAAGTGGCGGTTTCGCGCATGCACTGCGCATGCACGGGAAACTGGAACTTCCGGTCTCGTGAAAGAAGGGGTTCGAGGGTCAACCACGTGCGCCGGAGAGACAGCGCGCACGCAGCGAACTCCCGTTTTTTTTACAGGTTTTGGAGTGAGGGTAAGTACGGAGTAGCTGCGTGGGATAAAAGGAGGCGCAAGGCCTGCTTTTAACAAGGTAAGTGGTGAATTCATTACAATTTAAACATTTTTTCAACAGGTTTATCTTTTTTACATACTTTAAAGAAAGGTAAGTTTATTTTTAGCACCATTAAAAAGTGTAATTAATTTTTTCAAAAATTTAAATTTTTGTTTGAAGTAGTTAATTTATGTAATTTATAGTTATTTTAAAAATGTGATTTTTTTTTTAAATTTATTTGAAGTTTTAGTGAGCTTTTGGGGCCGATCTCTATTCATAGATTTGACAGGTCTTCCTGTCAAAATCTATGAATGAAGATTCCCTGCTCCGATTGGCTCTCCATGGCCCACGTGATCCCAGGGGACGCTTCGAACTAACTGCGCCCCTGGGATACGCAAGCACTGCGCGCCGGCAGCTGCAGGAGGCCCAGGAGCCGAAGTCCACGTGGGCCCGAAGCACAACGGCAGGCGCGGTAGGTAAGTATGCGCGCGATCCTTGCACCCGCAGGAAGCCGGAGAGCCGAATTTCTGGCCCAACATAACTTACAAACCACTTAGTACAAAACGGCAGAATAACTGAACCGATGTCAGCCGAGTGGGTCGCACTCTTGTCTCTGAAGTCAGAAGGTTGTGGGTTCAGAGCCCCACTCCAGAGACTTGAACACAAAAATCCAGGCTGAGGGAGTGCTGCAATGTCGGAGGTGCCGTTTTCTGGACGAGGCGTTAAACCGAGGCCCCGTCTACCCTCTCAGGTGGACGTAAAAGATCCCATGGCCCCTATTCAAGAGAAGAACAGGGGAGCTCCCAGATGATCTGGTCATTATCACATTGCTGTTTGTGGGGTCTTGCTGTGCACATATTGGCTGCTGTAAATTAGAACAGTGACTACACTTCAAACGTACTTCATTGGTGGTAAAGCGCTTTGGGCCTTCCTGAGGCGCTATATAAATGGAAGTCCTTATTTTTCCTAATTAGGACTACACAACCTGAGCTGAACCAGGTGGATACGACCTGTGTTAGCTTGGATTAGTTGACAGCCTTCCGGCTGAAAGAGTGCCGCGCTGTCGGAGGTACCATCATTAGAACGAGATGTGACAGATGCTATGGCACTGCCCCCCCCCCCCCCTCTCCTCCCTTAACCAACAGCACCCCAAAAAAACCACTGGATGGACCAACATTCAGCTCATTGCTGTCCTTGAGAGGCTGCAGTGCAGAAACTCCGCGGCGTTTGTTTACAGAACAAATCACTGCTCTCCAAACAAATTGTTGTAGGAGCTGTCTCGATGGCTATAGAAATGCAGGCACTTCTTTCTCTCTCTCTGTGTGTGAATGAAATAAAACCAAAAAGGCTTGTTGCTGCAACAGCTCATTTCTGTCCCCGTGTTTGGAGAGTTTCAGTGGGTTATGTTTGCAGTGGGGGATTCTCGGAGAGTGCGCGTGTTTGGTATACTGTGATTTCCTCAAAGGTTACGGTTGTAATCTGCAATGGGTGATGATGATGCTGGATTGGAAATCAATATGCCGCTAAGTGAAGAGGAGACCTGCACTTTCTCTCCGTCTCGCAGCGAGCAAATGGCAGCAATAATAGCTAATTGTCCAGCGCCGCTACTTACAAACTGCTTCCCTTCCCTCGAGAGTCTCAGTTGTTATTTATTCAACAGCTGGAGAAAAACAACTCCGAGAATTTGTGCTAAGCCAGCAGCAAACACCGCACCTAAAATTAAATCTGTATTCAGACCCGTTCCTTAATCTTCGGTGCAGTGGTTTTTTTTCTCAATTTTTCCACATGTACCAGGCAGCTCTCTCTCTGGTGTTTCACTCGCCTGGTCATTCCGGTTGTGTGAACGCGGGCAGACTATTCGACCGTGGAAGGCACCACTGCTGAGCCCGATCTTGTCCCACCCCATATGAACGCCTGCCCCCACTTTCAATTCGGGGCTGGGCGGTCACCGGACGACAATCAGCAGCGGTCACTGTGATTGAAAGGTCTGGCACTGTAGCCCGGGCTGAGCTCACTTAACTCAGCACAAACCAGTAACCGAATCTGGGGCATACCAGCTTGGGATCTAGTCCAGGTTCCATCTGGGCGTTGCATCCTGCCCACTGGACCATCGGGGGAGCTAGCGCACAATAATATACTCCTATCTCAGTATAGCCTCAGGTCCACTAGGTCTACCTCTGTGGCTTTCTAATTTGTATGTTTCACAAGATAATTATAGATGAGGGAGGCCATTCGGTCCATTCAGAGAGATCCTGATGCCATCCTAGCCCCATTGTAGAGTCCATTTGCTTCTCCAAATGATGCCAGGGATTTAGCCACCACTGCTGTGAAGTTTATTCCACATGTTGATCACTGTGTGAAGAAGAATTCTCCGGCTATCAGTCCTATAAATTCCTTTTACTAGTTTGAACCCATGTTTCCTAGTTCTACCCCTGCAGTTTAACTGAAATAATTTTCCGGGTTAGCTTTCCCTATACCCTTAACATTCCTACATACCTCTCCGAGATCACCTCTCAGACGCCTCCCTTCTGGGATGAAAAGCCCAAGTTTCTCTCGTCTACCCTCATAACTCAGACCCTGGACCCTGGGGACGAGCTTCATGGCTCGTCTCTGGACTGCCTCCAGAGCTTGAATGTCTCTTATTTCGTGGCAACCAGAACTGGATTCAATGTTGAAGGTGCAATCTGATGAGATAATGATACAGTTTGATCATCGCCTCCTCTGACTTAGATGCTACTCGTTAAGCTTCTGGTTTGACACCCTTTGGGTTTGGTTTGATTGTTGCTCTGCATTGGTTGGGCATATCTACTAAGCTTCTTCGGTTTCTTTCAGCCTTATCCTTAGATGTTTCAACGTGTACATGGAGCACCCGTGCAGTCTATTTTTCCTTCCTGTGTGTCGCACTTTACACTTGTCAGCATTAAATCTCACTCATTGCGACATTCACTTACATATTTTGTCCAACTCATTCTGTAATTTCTGAGCAGCCTCTTTCGATTCCACTCCTAGTTTTGGCATCGTCTGCAAACTTGAAACTTTGCATTGAGTTTCTGAATCCCAATCAGTTCTGTAACTGCAACAACAACTTGCATTTATATAGCGGCTTTAACATAGTAAAATATCCCACGGCATTTCACATGAGCTTATTCGGACAAAATTTGACACCTAGCCACAAAAGGAGATTTTAGGACAGGTGACAAGAGGTAGGTTTAAAGGAGTTTCTTAAAGGAGGAGAGCGAGATAGAGAGGTGGAGAAGTTTAGGGAGGGAATTCCAGAACTTAAGGCCTAGGCAGCTGAAGGCACGGCCGCCAATGGTGGGGCGATGGAAATCGGGGATAAGCAAGAGGCCAGAATTGGAGGATCGCAGAGATCTCGGAGGGTTGTAGGGCTGGAGGAGGTTACGGAGATAGGGAGGAGCGAGGGCATAGAAGCATTTAAACACAAGGATGCAAATTTTAAATTCATAGGTCAGTGAGCACAGGGGTGATGGGTGAATGCCAGTTAGGTTACGGGCAGCAGAACTTTGAATGAGCAAGAGTTTCCGGTGCAAGGTGGGAGGCCGGCCAGGAGAGCATTGGAATTGTCGAGTCTGGAGGTAACAAAGGCATGGATGAGGGTTTCATCAGCAGATGGGCAGAGGCAGTGGCGAGGACAGGCGATGTTACGTAGCTGGAAGTAGGTGGTGTTGGAGAGGATATGGGGTCGGAAGCTCGCCTCAAGGTCAAATAGGACACCGAGGTTGCAAACAGCCTGTTTCAGCCTCAGTCGGTGGCCAGGGAGGGGGATGGAATCGCTGGCTAGGGAATTGCGTTTGTGGCGGGGACCCAAGACAATGGCTTCTGTCTTCCCAATATTTAATTGGGGGACATTTCTGCTCATCCAATGCTGGATGTCAGTGTGACAAATCAGAGATAGTGGAGGGGTCGAGAGAGATGGTGGTGAGGTAGAGCTGGGTCTCGTCAGCGTACATGTGGAACCTGGCATTGTGTTTTCGGATGATGTCACCGAGGGGCAGCATGTAGATGAGAAATAGGAGGGGGGCCAAGGATAGATCCTTGGGGGACTCTGAGGTAATGATGCTGGAGTGGGAAAGAAGCCATTGCAGGAAATTCTCTGGCTATGACTGAACAGATAGGAATGGAACCAGGTGAGGGCAGTCCCCCTCAACTGGACGACGGAGGAGAGACATTCAAGGAGGATCGTGTGGTCAACCATGTCAAAGGCTGCAGACAGGTCAAGAATGATAAAGAGGGATAGTGTACCGCAGTCACGGTCACAGTCACAGTCACAGTCACAATGGATGTCATTTGTGGCTGTGGCAGGGGTGGAATCCTGATTGGAGATGTTCAGAAATGGAGTTGCGGGAAAGATGGGCACAGGTTCGGGCAGCAACACATTCAAGGATTTTGGCGAGGAAAGGGAGGTTGGAGATGGGGCGGTAGTTTGCACGGACAGAGGGGTCAAAGGTGGGTCTTTTGAGGAAAGGGGTGATGACAGCAGATTTAAAAGTGAGGGGACAGTACCAGAGGAGAGGGAACCATTAACAACATCAGCTAGCATGGGGGCCAGGAAGTGAAGTTGGGTGGTCATGAGTTTGGAGGGAATAGGGTCGAGGGAGCAGGAGGTGGGTCTCATGGACAGGATGAGTAGAGAGAGGGCATGAGGGGAGATAGGAGAGAAACTAGAGAAAGATGTGCGTTCAGGGCGAGGGCAGGGGGAAACCTCAGGGGAAATTTGGCTTAGTGGACTAGAGAAAGGGAGGGAAGCTAGAGGCAGATGAATGGATGGTCTCAACCTTAGTGACACAAAAAGTCCATGAGCTCCTTGCACTTATTGTTGGAGGTGAGGTTGGAGGAGGCAGGGGTTTAAGAAGACGGTTTGTACTGGAGAAGAGAAGCGGGGGGTTACCTTTGCATTCCAGGATGATCCGGGAATAGTGGATAGTTTTGGCAGAGGAGAGCAGGGCTCGATAATGCTTTATGTGGTCAAGCCACCTCTGGCAATGAATGGCTAAACCAGTTGTCCACCATATCCGTTCAATTCTGCGTCCCTTGGACTTCAGGGAATGGAGATGGGGGCCATACCATGGGGAATGACCAGAGTGAGAGAGAGTGAGGGTTTTACTGGGGACTGAGGCATCAAAGGTGGAAGTGAGGGTATGGGTGAGCAGATCGGTAGCTGAAGAAATATCTAATGTAAATTAGAAATAGTGGCGACCCAGCACTGAGCCCTGAGGCACCCCACTCAGTACTTCCCACCACTCCAACATAACTCATCTCGCAAGCACTGTTTGTTTACTACCCTGCAACCAGTTTCTTATCGAGTCTCAGAGTTTACCCTGAATGAGCCATTACTTTGAGCTTAATTGATTAACTTTAGCAAATATCTTTTGGAAGTTAAGCTTCACCATGTCCTAGGATGTCCACAGTCCAATTAGGTTGTCACTTCCTCAAAGAAGATTAGTAAGGCAGCATCTTCCCCTTCTGAATCCATGCTGACTGCTGTTAACCAGGTGATTATTGAACAGATAATCCTTAACTTTGCTCCTGATAACAGCCATTAGTGTGCACTGTTGTGTACCCTATGCGATTGTTGTGAGCAGCATAATGAGCAAGGTCGTCAGAATAACTCGTCAGTTAGCGTTTTCCTTACAAAACTACATATTATAATAATTTTCTTTTGGTAACCTTTTGGATTCTTCAAGGTGGGGGTTGTTAGTGCTGCCGAATGGAGCCCTTGTTCCATTTTGGGCACCCACAGCAAGTATTTTCAAGCCACATACGGCACGGCAAAGTACCTCTTTCATTTGGGGCAGCAATATGCTCCAACCCCAATCTCAAAGAGCAATCCCCCGCCCAACTCTACAGGTGTGAGTAATCCTCTCTGTCCCGCCAGCCAGCTTTAGTTTTCGGTGTAAAATTAACAGTTTGGTCCCAATTTTTGCTGAATGACATGCTATTTTCTGTTGGTGGCCCCTGCAGCATCTAGCATGAGATTGCCGAAAGTTGATTCACGTAGTTGTTTTTCTCCCCCCGCGCCCCCCCCCCCCCCCAATTGGTCTGAGTTTTTCCCCTCTCCCAAGAGATCAGATGGATTTCGGGTGGGGCGAGGAGTGTATATACTGTGATGCACAAGGCATCTCAGGTGTGTGGGACAGGCTGGATGGACCAGTGAGTCTTTTCCTGTCCGTTGTTGCTCGTATGTGCGTACATAGGCCCTCACAACCAGCAGAGAGAAGAGTTTAGAATTTATCAGCCTTGACTGCATTGAAACCCAGGCCCTAAAGGTGAAAGGACATTGGGCTGACCCATTGTGCTAAGTTGTGTATAATGTTGTACTATGTCAGCAGTCTCACTCTAGGAGAATGCTGGGGTGAAATGGAAATATTAGTTTAAGCATATTGTTTGGACAATGCCAAGTTACCTTTACCCTTATCCCCCTGCTCTTACCTGAATTAGGAGGGTTTAGTGCCAAGACTGGATAGCAGAAAACGTGAGTGCGTTCGATTCTACAGCACTGACTTCCATCACTTTGATGAGCACCTAGTTCACATAAAGAGTGTTTGCGTTTCACAGATGCCTCTGTTTAAAAAGATGCATTTTGGGAGCAATTAATCCTTTCAGCTCAGTCCTCCATCATTTAGCAGCTATGGTGAGGTGATAGCAATGCTGATTTAACTGAACTCATGTTTCTTTGTAAAGTGAGCTTGCTCTGATCAGGAATCCCAAAAAAATATGAATTGTGTTTCTATTCTCCCAAATGTCAGGGATACTCAGTGACACGGTGACGTGACTCCTCAGGGGACATTTTCTTAAGGCCACTCTTCAGTTCCCAACACTTAAAGCAGGGGTGTCAGTTTTTTGTCTTTGTGGGCTGCACTGGTGCGTACCGTGAGGCCTTGGGAACATAGGAGCAGGAGGAGGCCATTCAGCCCCTCGAGCCTGCTCCACCATTCAATTGGATCATGGCTGATCTGTACCTCTCTCCATTTACCCACCTTTGATCCATTTCTCTTCCCGAATAAAAATCGATCGCAGTCTTGACAATTTCAATTGTCCCAGCATCCACAGCCCTTTGAGGGCAAGAATTCCAGATTTCCATCACCCTTTGAGTGAAAAAGTGCTTCCTGATTTCACTCCTAAATGACCTGGGCTCTAATTTTAAGATTATGTCCCCTTGTTCTAGATTCCCCCACCAGAGGAAATAACCTCTCTCTCTACTCTAGTGAATCATTTATCATTTTAAACACCTCAATTAAATCACCCCTCAACCTTCTAAACTTAAGGGAATATAAGCCAAATTTATGCAACCTGTCCTCATAATTTAACCCTCTAACCCTGGTATCATTCTGGTGAATCTGCGCTGCACCCACTCCAAGGCCAATATATCCTTCCTGAAGTGCGGTGCCCAGAACTGAACGCAGTGCTCCGTGTGGGGTCTAACCAAGACTCTATACAACTGAGGCATAACTTCCTCCCCTTTGTGTTCCAATCCCCTTGAGATAAAGGCCAACATTTCATTTGCCTTTTTGTACTTGTGCATTCGTTTTTAGTGATTTGTGTACCTGGACACCCTTTGCTCCTCCTCCATTCCTAATCTCTCACCATTAAGAAAATGTTCCAATTTGTCTTTCTCTGATCCAAAGTGGATGACCTCAGACTTCCATTGAACTCCACCTGCCACAGTTTTTGCCACTCATTTACATAGAATTATACAGATTATACAGCAAAGAAACAGGCCATTTGGCCCAACCAGTCCATGCTGACATTTATGCTCCACTCGAGCCTCCTGTCATCCTTCGTCATCTAGGCTGACACTCCAGTGCAGTGCTGAGGGAGCGCTGCACTGTCGGAGGTGCGGTCTTTCAGGATGAGACATTAAACCGAGGCCCCGTCTGCTCTCTCAGGTGGCTGTAAAAGATCCTATGGCACTATTCCGAAGAAGAGCAGGGGAATTATCCCCGGTGTCCTGGCCAATAATTATCCCTCAATCAACATAACAAAAACAGATTATCTGGTCATTATCACATTGCTGTTTATGGGAGATTGCTGTGCGCAAATTGGCTGTCGCGTTTCCTACATTACAACAGTGACTCCACTTCAAAAAGTACTTCAATGGTTGTAAAGGGCTTTGGGACGTCCGATGGTCGTGAAAGGCGCTATATAAATGCAAGACTTTGGGGGAGACATTCACTATAGCCCCATTTGGGGCGCTAACTTTTAAAAGTTCAGAAAATTAGTGGCAGCGCTAATGTTTCTAAACTTTTAAAAAATTCGGTTTTGCGCTCCAGGAGGAAGTGGAGCGCTAAATCAAGTGTTCCACTTCCTTCTTGGAGTGCAATCGGCAGCAGTGTCATCTGTAAACTTGAATATACAACTCTCTGTTCCTTCATCAAAGTCTTTGATATATATAATGAAAAACTGAAGCCCCATTACAGATACCTGGAGAGCACCACTTGTCACATCGCGCCAATCAGAGAACATTCCCTTTATCCCCACTCACTGTCTCCTACCTCCCAACCATTTACAACCCATGTCACAAGGTTACCTCCAATTCCATAAACTCTAATTTTTGCTAAGAATCTCTTGTGCATAACCTTATCAAATGTGTTCTGGAAGTCCATACAGACAACATCCATAAGCACTTCCCTGTCCATCGTGTTAGTGACCTCTTCAAAAATTCAACTAGGTTAGTCAGAAATGACCTACCCTTCATAAATCCATGCTAACTCTCTTTGATCAGTTGTTCAAATGCTCAGTCACTCTGTTTCAGATAAATTCCAGCAACTGATGTTAAACAGACAGGTCTGTAATTTGTTGGTTTCTCCCTCTCCCTTTTTAAATAATGGAGTGGCATTTGCAATTTTCAAATCCAAAGGCACAATTCCCAAATCTACAGAGCTTTGGAAAGTTATAACTAACACATCTGCAATTTTTCCATCTGTTTCTTTTAATGCCCTAAGACGAAAGCCATCAGGTCTTGGCGATTTGTCTTAAGTCCCATTATTTTCTTCATTACCATTTTAAAAAAAAACTTATATTAAAGCCAGGTTCCTTCCCCTTGATTTATTCTTAGGTTCCCCTGTATCGCTGATATTTTGTCCTCTTCCTCTACTGTGAAAACAGATAGTCTTCATTTCCTTATTATCCATTATAGTTTTACCTGCATCTGTCTTTAATGGACCCACATTCCTCTTTACCACTCTCTTTCTCTTAATAGATTTATAAAAACATTTACGGTTAGCTTTGATATGCCTTGCAAGTTTTTGTTCATTATCCTTTTTTGCACCTCATTAATTTCTTTGTATCCTGTTGTTTTTTTATAGCTCTCCCAGTCTGCTGGATTTCCGTATTTACATACATTTGTATAAGCCTTCCCTATTAGCTTAATACGGCCTCTTACCTTGTTTGTTGACTATGGTTGCTTAACTTCACAATGACTGCGCCAGCCATCAGTGCCCCCTCTATTCCAACCAAACCAGCAGGTGGCAGGATGGCCTCTGGGGCAAAGGGGAATAAGGGATAACCTCTGACCAACTGGCTCTTGCCTCCTCTCAGGAACCCAGACACAGACGCTGAGCTCCGATATAATGAGAACCAAGCATCAATAAGGGTTCTCATTGAGCAAACCATTGATGTCCTAAAGCAACAGTTCCACTGTCTGGACAGATCTGGAGGGGTCCTTCAGTACAGCCCAGAAAGTGTTTCAAGGTTCATCATTGCTTGCTGCATGCTCCACGATGTAGCTATTCAAAGGGGAGTTGCCTTGGAGATTCCTGAGGAGGAAGAAGTGGAGCCGGAAGATGAAGAAAGTTGAGGGTAAGGAAAGAGGCATATACTAAGTACATGGACAGCAGGGGAGAGCATGACAAGGGAGACGATGAAGAGATTAGGAGAGAAGTCAAAAAAACAATTTAGGAAGGCAAAGGAGTACTATGAAATTAAATTATCAAGGAACATAAAGCAAAACAGTAAAATAATCTATCGGCACATAAATAAAAAAAGGAAAGTCGGGTTGGGAATCATAAGCAGCGATAGCGAAATGGCAGAAATATTAAATAATTACTTTGCTTCAGTATTTACCAGGGAGACTGATCAGGTGGACATGCCATCGGAAGATGTGATTAGAAATGAGATAGCCGCATTTAAAATAAAAAGAGGAGAACTATTAAATAAACTAAACAAACTCAGAGGATAAGACCCCTGGTCCGGATGGATTACATCTGCGCATTTTAAAAGAATCTAGGGAAGAGATAGCAGTGACACTATTACACATATTTAATAATTCATTAGAAGAAGGTGTAGTGACAGAGGGCTGGTGGATAGCTAACATAATACATACATTTAAGAAGGGAGATAGAACATGTCCAGGGAACCAGAGACCAATCGGCTTAACATCGGTGGTAGGAAAAATAATGGAATCCCTACTAAAAGAGAAAATAGAGCCTGCGGAGTCAGGGGACAAGTAGCAGAATGGATAACTAGCTGGCTTCAAGACAGAAAGCAGAGAGTAGGGGTAAAGGGTAGCTATTCAGAGTGGCAGAAGGTGGGTAGTGGTGTTCCACAAGGATTAGTGCTGGGACCACTGTTGTTCACAATTTATATTACTCATTTAAACTTTGGAATCAAAAACAGTGACAGCATCGGACAAAGTCAACATGGATTTACAAAAGGTAAATCATGCTTGACTAATCTACTGGAATATTTTGATGATGTAACTGGTAGAATAGATAAGGGAGAACCAGTGGATGTGGTGTATTTAGACTTTCAGAAGGCTTTTGATAAGGTCCCGCATAAGAGATTAGCGTGCAAAGTTAAAGCACATGGGATGGGGGGTAAGGTACTGTCTTGGATAGAGAACTGGTTGGCAGACAGGAAGCAAAGAGTTGGAATAAATGGGTCTTTTTCCGAGTGGCAGGCAGTGACTAGTGGGGTACCGCAGGGATCAGTGCTAGGACCCCAGCTATTCACAATATATATTAATGATCTAGACGAAGGAACTAGATGTAATATCTCCAAGTTTGCAGACGACACAAAGCTGGGTGGGCGTGTGTGCTGTGAGGAGGATGCAGAGAAACTCCAGTATGATTTGGACAGGTTGGGTGATTGGGCAGATGCATGGCAGATGCAGTATAATGTGGATAAATGCGAGGTTATCCACTTCGGTGGCAAAAACAGGAAGACAGATTATTATCTGAACGGCAATAGATTAGGAAAAGGGGAAGTGCAACAAGACCTGGGTGTCCTTGTGCACCAGTCGCTGAAGGTAAGCATGCAGGTGCAGCAGGCGGTTAAGAAGGCAAATGGTATGTTGGCCTTCATAGCGAGAGGATTCGAGTACAGGAGCAAGGATGTCTTGCTGCAGTTGTACAGGACCTTGGTGAGACCACACCTTGAGTATTGTGTGCAGTTTTGGTCGCCTTATCTGAGGAAGGATGTTCTTGCCATGGAGAGAGTGCAGCGAAGATTCACCAGACTCATACCTGGGATGGCAGGAATGACGTATGAGGAGAGATTGGGTCAATTAGGCTTATATTCGTTGGAGTTTCGAAGAATGAGAGGGGATCTCATTGAAACTTATAAAATTCTAACAGGACTAGACAGACTAGATGCAGGAAGGATGTTCCCGATGGCGGGGGAGTCCAGAACCAGGGGTCACAGTCTAAGGATAAGGGGTAAGCCATTTAGGACTGAGATGAGGAGGAATTTCTTCACCCAGAGAGTGGTGAACCTGTGGAATTCTCTGCCACACAAGGCAGTTGAGGCCAATTCATTAAATATATTCAAGAAGGAGTTAAATATATTTCTTAAGGCTAAAGGGATCAAGGGATATGGGGAGAAAGCAGGGACAGGGTACTGAATTTGGATGATCAGCCATGATCTCATTAAATGGCGGAACAGGCTCGAGGGGCCGAATGGCCTACTCCTGCTCCTATCTTCTATGTTTCTATGTTAAAAACACAATTACTAAACTTGCGGATGACACCCAATTGGGGGGGAATAGTCAATACTGAGGAGGACTGCAACAAATTACAGGAAGACATTAATAAATGTGCAGAATGGGCTTATAATTGGCAAATGAATTTCAACACAGATAAATGTGAGTATTACATTTTGGTAGGAAGAATAGGGAGGTCACATTATTTAGAAAATAATGGGGAAAAAATTTGGTTGATTTGCCCCTCCCATTAACACCCTAAGAGGGCGCTAACGGGGCGCAAAGCAACTAGCGCCTGGGCGAGGCACCGCTAATGCCTCCCGCAAAATTGAGCGGGAGGTTAGCGGCGGCGGGAACCGTTCGCGCCCCGTGGCGCTGCACCTCCGGCGATGACGTTATCACTGTGCGCAGCGCCCTGCTCGCGCCCCGGCCACGATCTTCGGTAGCGGCCCCTGACTTACCGCCGGACGCTATGTCCGACAGGGTCAGGGGTGCCTACCTGCCCCTGGGGTGGCGCAAATTAAAGGGGAGGTGCCGGGCGACCATTTTTGTTGCTGGCCGCCTGCCAGCATCTGCCCCCGTTGCTGTCCCCGGCCCCCGTGAAGCCCCCCCGCAGGGTGCTGGCTACGCTCCGTGAGCCCGGCACTTCTCTTGAGTGCTGGGCTCTTTTGCCAGCACTCTGATCCCTGGTGGCCCAGCTGGGCCCCGGGTCACGCTGCGCTAGGCCCCTCCCCTTTAATAAGGGGAGGAAGGCCTACAGTACCGCGGTGCGATCTGCCGCAGAGCGTGGCGCTGCTGCACGTAGCGCCGCGATATTCACTCGCACCACCCCAAGAGGGAGGAGGGGTGCTTCCAGTAGCGCCCCGCCTCCCTTTTGGGGCGCTATCAGTGAATTTCAGGCACGGGGGCGCTAACATTTTCGGGGCGCTAAAAGTAGCACCCCGGCGAAGTTAGCGCCCCAAAGGGGCGCAACCCAATTTTGCCCCCTAAGAATCTAAATGGGGTTGAAGAGCAAAGGAATCTCGGAGTACAAATACACAAATCACTGAAAGCTAGCGATACAGGTCAATAAGGCCATAAAAAAAACAAACCGAGCACTAGGGTTTATTTCTAGAGGGATGGAATTGAAAAGTAGGGAAGTTATGCTGAACCTGTATTGAACCTTGGTTAGACCACACTTAGAGTACTGCATGCAGTTCTGGTCACCATATTATAAAAAGGATATAGAGGCACTGGAGAGGGTACAGAGAAGATTTACAAGGATGATACCAGAAATGCGAGGGTATACATATTAGGAAAGCATGAATTGGCTGGGTCTCTTTTCTCTTGAAAAAAGAAGGCTGAGTGGTGACCTCATAGAGGTCTTTAAAATTATGAAAGGTTTTGATAGAGTGGATACAGAGAGAGTGTTTCCACTTGTGGGGAAGAGTATAACTAGAGGCCATCAATGTAAGATAGTCACCAAGAAATCCAATAGGGAATTCAGAAGAAACTTATTTACTGAGAGAGTGGTGTAAATGTGGAACTCGCTACCACAGGGAATGTTTGAAGCGATTAGTATAGATGCATTTAAGGGGAGTCTAGATATGCATATGAGGGAGAAGGGAATAGAGGGCTATGCTGACAGAGTTAGACCAGGAAAGATGGGAGGAGGCTCGAGTGGAGCATAAACGCCGGCATGGACTGGTTGGGCCGAATGGCCTGTTTCTGTGCCGTATGTGCTATGTATCCTATGTAAAGGGATGAGGAGCCAGAGGAAGCAGAAGAGCATGACCCAGCAGTGCACTGAGTTGCCAGAGGTGTAAGGCAGCAAATTATTGAGGAGAGATCCTCCTGATCAATCCCTCTTTTGCCCCAACAGTCCATCCTTTCCATTTGACCCAGTGCTCACATATGCCATATTAATGCCCTAAACTGTATAACTTCAGGCTTTGTAAACCAGAGGAGATACTGGACCCCAGAGCCAAGATGGCAACAGTCTGAGCTTCCACTGAAGCAGTCACCAGAGGTTTCCTGGCTGTGGGCCCCCCCAACAGTGCTCATAGAGCTGACCACTCGATCCATGATTGACCGCATGGCCTCGATGTCGTGTCTGCAAACAGCACACTAGTGGAGCTGCACTCCTCCATGCTCTCCGAAATTGTGTGCAAACTCTCTGACAGCGTAGAGCTTCTGTGGGGATTGTCATCAGTCTTGTTCTGCATGGTGAGCCCTCGGTGTCTCCATCTGTACTCTGTGCAGCAGGGCTAGGTGTGCGAGCTCTCCCTCCAGTGAGCTGCTTCCTGGGTCATCCTATCCCCTTGCCCCTGCTCCTGTGCGCCTGTGCTGGCTGAATGCCAGTCATTGAGCTGGTGTTTGCAAGTGTAAGGTCGAGTTACACTTCCTGTTCAGCAGTGCTGCTCTCTTCTTCTTCCTCTTCTCTCTGAGGGCTGTGTGCATCTGCTGGATCTGAAATGTAAGAAAGGGAGAAGAATTAGCAGTTAGTTAGCAATCTGTCATGCATCATGTGTAAGTGATTTAAGTGAGAAGAGGCAGGGAAGATGGTTGAAAACCCTGCAGGACCTGTCCTCCAGCCTCTCCAGATGCCATGCTCCTAATGTCGCCCCTTCCCATGATGCCCATGACCTGTTCTTCAAGTAGGGACAGCACATGGATGAAGTGTGGCCCTCCACCTGTGGCCACCTACTCCATTATTGCGTGTGATGTGAGCTTTCCCTGCGCGAATGAGGAAGAGTGTCAGAGTAGCGAGAAGTCTAGCGAATGTGCTTGTACAATAGTGTTGCTGGTGTGTGCAAGATGGCCGAGGTGTAAGGAGGTGAATTAATTAACAGTGAGGAGAGTAGATGGTGCCGAGTGCTGCAGTAGCAGCTGCAGGAGGCGAAGTGAAGTGTGATGCAGTGATTGCAGGAGAGCGCTGGTATTCGGGTGGAGGAAGGGTGGTCAGTGTTGGGGAAAGAGGCAGCGTAAGGCTGCTCATGGAGTGATTGATGGGAGATAGGAGTTAGGACGATTCAACTTCATTCTGCTTTGCTGCCATGCCCTGGGGGGCCGACAGTCCTCGCACTGACGCACTCTCCCAGCCGTGCCCACCTGTGCTGGGCACCTTGCCCGGAGATCCTCCCGCTGCCTGGTGGACAGAAGCTGCCACTCCTCCTGCCGACCTCCTCCACCAAAACCTCCAATGCAACGTCCAAAAACAGGGAGGGGGGTGGGGTAAGGGGGCTTGCAGCTTCTCCTGCGCCTGCCATTGCCCACAGATACCTGCAGCCAAAGTGCACCTTCCCTTTAAGAGGTGCAGGCTGCCTTTAAATCGCATCAGGAAGGCATGAAATTGTCGCCCTCCCCCTCAACCAGGCGAGCAGCCAATTAGCAGCGTGAGTAGTGCTGGCAGCTAGCTTATTTTATTTTAACTAATGAGTTCCACGAATTTGGGGTCTTCTTTCCACCCATGTAACGGGGCGCTCCGAGCGGGACGTCCATTCTGCCCACGAGAAAAGAAAGAAAGAGTTGCATTTCTATAGCGCCTTTCACAACCTTAGGACGTCCCAAAGTGCTTTACAGCCAATGAAGTACTTTTGAAGTGTAGTCACTGTTGTAATGTAGGAAACGCAGCAGCCAATTTGCGCACAGCAAGCTCCCACAAACAGCAATGTGATCATGACCAGATAATTTGTTTTTAGTGATGTTGGTTGAGGGATAAACATTGGCCAGGACACCAGGAGAACTCCCCTGCTCTTCTTTGAATCTAGCCATGGGATCTTTTACCTGAGAGGGTAGACGGGGCCTTGGTTCAGCATTTCATTTGAAAGGCAGCACTTCCGACAGTGCAGCACTCCCTCAGTACAGCACTGGAGTGTCAGCCTGGATTATGTGCTCAAATATCTGGAGTGGGACTTGAACACATGACCGTCTGACTCAGAGGTGAGATTGCTACCCATTGAGCCATGGCTGACTGAAATGCAGGCAAAGGAATCTCTAGCCCGGCACATGGCCACGGAGGCTCCATGGTGCGTGCCTCATTGCCCACAAAAACAATTTTCTCCAGGTAGGTGGCTTGGGGGAGGGGGGACTCCGGGTGGATTGGGGATGGGGGTGATTGCGGGTGGATTGGGGGAGGGGGGACTCCGGGTGGATTGGGGGTGATTGCGAGTGGATTGGGGGTGGGGGGACTCCGGGTGGATTGGGGATGGGGGAGACTCCAGGTGGATTGGGGGAGGGGAGACTCCGGGTGGATTGGGGGTGATTGCGGGTGGATTGGGGGTGGGGGGACTCCGGGTGGATTGGGGGTGATTGCGGGTGGATTGGGGGAGGGGGGACTCCGGGTGGATTGGGGATGGGGGGGACTTCGGGTGGATTGGGGGAGGGGGGACTCTGGGTGGATTGGGGGAGGGGGGACTTCGGGTGGATTGGGGGCGGGGGCGGGTGGATTGGGGGTGGGGGGACTCCGGGTGGATTGGGGGAGGGGGCGGGTGGATTGGGGGAGGGGGGTAGGTGGATTGGGGGCGGGGGGACTCCGGGTGGATTGGGGGAGGGGGTGGGTGGATTGGGGGAGGGGGTGGGTGGATTGGGGGAGGGGGGTGGGTGGATTGGGGGTGGGGGGACTCCGGGGGGATTGGGGGCGGGGGGCGGGTGGATTGGGGGCGGGGGACTTCGGGTGGATTAGGGGCGGGGGACTCCGGGTGGATTGGGGGCGGGGGGACTCCGGGTGGATTGGGGGCGGGGGACTCCGGGTGGATTGGGGGCGGGGGGACTCCGGGTGGATTGGGGGAGGGGGGACTCCGGGTGGAAAAGGGGCGGCGAGACTCTGGGTGGATTGGGGGCGGGGGGACTCCGGGTGGATTGGGGGCGGGGGGACTCCGGGTGGATTGGGGACGGGGGGCGGGTGGATTGGGGGAGGGGGGACTCCGGGGGGATTGGGGGAGGGGGGACTCCGGGTGGATTGGGGGCGGGGGCGGGTGGATTGGGGGCGGGGGGACTCCGGGTGGATTGGGGGAGGGGGGACTCCGGGTGGATTGGGGGAGGGGGGACTCCGGGGGGATTGGGGGCGGGGGGACTCCGAGTGGATTGGGGGCGGGGGGCGGGTGGATTGGGGACGGGGGGACTCCGGGTGGATTGGGGGCGGGGGGGCGGTTGGATTGGGGGTGGGGGGACTCCGGGTGGATTGGGGGCGGGGGGACTCCGGGTGGATTGGGGGCTGGGGGCGGGTGGATTGGGGGCGGGGGCAGGTGGATTGGGGGCGGGGGGACTCCGGGTGGATTGGGGGAGGGGGTGGGTGGATTGGGGGAGGGGGTGGGTGGATTGGGGGAGGGGGGTGGGTGGATTGGGGGTGGGGGGACTCCAGGGGGATTGGGGGCGGGGGGCGGGTGGATTGGGGGTGGGGGGACTCCGGGTGGATTGGGGGAGGGGGGACTCTGGGTGGATTGGGGGCTGGGGGACTCCGGGTGGATTGGGGGCGGGGGGACTCCGGGTGGATTGGGGGCGGGGGGGCGGGTGGATTGGGGGCGGGGGACTTCGGGTGGATTAGGGGCGGGGGACTCCGGGTGGATTGGGGGCGGGGGGACTCCGGGTGGATTGGGGGCGGGGGACTCCGGGTGGATTGGGGGCGGGGGGACTCCGGGTGGATTGGGGGAGGGGGGGACTCCGGGTGGAAAAGGGGCGGCGAGACTCTGGGTGGATTGGGGGCGGGGGGACTCTGGGTGGATTGGGGGCGGGGGGACTCCGGGTGGATTGGGGACGGGGGGCGGGTGGATTGGGGGAGGGGGGACTCCGGGGGGATTGGGGGAGGGGGGACTCCGGGTGGATTGGGGGCGGGGGCGGGTGGATTGGGGGCGGGGGGACTCCGGGTGGATTGGGGGAGGGGGGACTCCGGGTGGATTGGGGGAGGGGGGACTCCGGGGGGATTGGGGGCGGGGGGACTCCGAGTGGATTGGGGGCGGGGGGCGGGTGGATTGGGGACGGGGGGACTCCGGGTGGATTGGGGGCGGGGGGCGGGTGGATTGGGGGTGGGGGGACTCCGGGTGGATTGGGGGCGGGGGGACTCCGGGTGGATTGGGGGCTGGGGGCGGGTGGATTGGGGGCGGGGGCAGGTGGATTGGGGGCGGGGGGACTCCGGGTGGATTGGGGGCGGGTGGATTGGGGGTGGGGGGACTCCGGGTGGATTGGGGGTGGGGGGACTCCGGGTGGATTGGGGGCGGGGGGCGGGTGGATTGGGGGCGGGGGCAGGTGGATTGGGGGCGGGGGGACTCCGGGTGGATTGGGGGCGGGGGGACTCCGGGTGGATTGGGGGTGGGGGGACTCCGGGTGGATTGGGGGCCTCCGGGTGGCCGGGTTTCCCGCAGGCTCTTCTCACTTTAACGGCAGGGCCTGATTTGTACGTGAGGCCTCGGATTCCCGCCCGCAGCCAGACAGACTGAGGGGCTGGCTGGCTGTGGGCGGGTAGCCCTCAGATACATAGAGGGAGCGAGGTGACGGTCCGGGGGAGGGATCGCAGGGGGCTCGGTCGGGGATCGGGAAGGGGGGGATCGGCAAGGGGTGCTGGTCGGCTGGGGATCGGGGGGTTAGGAATTGGCGGCGGGGGGGGGGGGCGGCCAGCCAAGGATCGGGGCTTGGAGTTGGCCAGAAATGAGGGGGCGACAGGGGAGGGGCATCGACAGGGGGGAGAGAGGATCGGGGCCGGCCTCAGCATTATCGGTGGGATGGGAGGGGAAGCCTCATGGTGGGGATCAGAGACCTAGGGAGGTGATCGAAGGCCTCGTGTGGAGGTTTCCGATCGCGGCAGGCTAGGTAGAGACCCTGGCTCCAGGAGGTAGGTATAAAACAAAGAAAGAAAGAAACTTGCATTTATATAGCGCCTTTCACGATCACCAGACATCTCAAAGCACTTTACAGCTAATTAAGTACTTTTGAAGTGGTGTCACTGTCATAATCTAGGAAACGCGGCAGCCAATTTCCGCACAGCAAGCTCCCACAAACAATAATGTGATAATGACCAGAGAATCTGTTTTTGTTATGTTGATTGAGGGATAAATATTGACCAGGACACCGCGGAGAACTTTCCTGCTCTTCTTCGAAATAGTGCCATGGGATATTTTACATCCAACTGCGAGGGCAGACGGGGCCTTGGTTTAACATCTCATCCGAAAGACGGCACCTCGGATAGTACAGCACTCCCTCAGTAACTTCTGTCTCAGAGGCGAGAGTGCTACCCACATTGCCACTGGCTGACACACTTATAAAGCCACTTACCTCCTGGATGCAGCAGTCCTCGCCTCGGTTTAATTGCCGGGTTTCACGAATTGGGTGAAACCCGTCCACAGGCAGTTAAACAGAAAATGGAGGTGAAAGAGGCTTCCAGCCTCATTACAATATTTAAATTGATGTACCGCCTCCTGGGAGCGGGTCGGTCGCTCGCCCCCATCCCACTTCCGTCCCGTCTCCGTTAAAACCGGAAGTGGGCAGGATCAGGTCGGGAATCTCATTTTTAACAATTTAACTGCCCCCACGTTACAAACCCACCCTTTATTAGGGGAAAATTCCGGCCAAAATATCTGGATCCTCCTGCATTAGCCCGTGGGCTCCCACGGTGATCTGGAGCAGAACCGGACAAATCCCGGCCTCCTTGGGTCTAATCCTCCAGCTTCCATCTGTAGTGACGGCTAGCTGGTCAAACAGAGCCCGCGTGCCATAGACATGCCAGCTCAAGTATTGGATCACTGGGTTTGCCACAGAGGGTTGAATTGGTGCTGAACTTTGATGGGCATGTGTGCTCTCTTGGAGGAACCATGACCTCAAAAAAGGCCGGCTGCTTTTTTTCCTTTGGTTTCAGCTTGTGGACATTTAAACCGAAGCCGCCCGTTGGAACGCTGACGGGATCGGGTACAACACTGGTTTCACACCCCATCCGATTTTACTCTCCTTTGAAGTCAGTGGAGAGCAATATTGGGCGGGGTGTAAAACCGGCGTTCCACCCGATCCCCTGGGATTCCCACCCGGTGAGTTAGGTTAGAATTACCCATGTCTGCTTGCTCCTTTTAACTGTTGTTTTATTTCTTAATTCAGACCTTGCCCTTGTTTGTCTTCATCCAGAGCTGTTTCGGTTAAGAGTTGCAATGAAATTTGCCTCGCTTTGCAGCATAGTTTTACAGTCTAGACACACATGTGCAAGTCAGAAACAGATTAATGGCCACTGTTCTCACCTTTGCAAATGCTAATCTGTTAATTCTTCATCTAAATGGCTCATTTTAGCAGCTCATTATTCATTGTCTAGCCAGAGTAAATGTCATCATTCTCGGAGTTAGAAGGAAACCCGTGATTGCTGGAAATCTGAAATTAGAAACAGTTAATGCTGGAAGTCCACAGAGTGGGGTGGGGAGTTTTCAGCCTTGCTGTTATCAGAGAGGAGTGTCAGCTGCCTTCATAGAACCTGCCCGATTCTCCCTTTGAATGATTTCAATGGAACAAACACCGGGCGGGTTCTACAGTGGGCGGGCGATTCGCTCCGCTAGGATAATACCCAGGCAGCAACATTGAAAATGACCCCCAGCAGGGACAGTCAGCATCTGGAAGAGACAAAAACTGGTTCACTATTTGGCTGGGACCCTTCACCAGAACAGATGGAGTTGCAGGGAAAACACCTCCAACCAGAACATCAATTCTCATTTCTCTTTCAGAAGTCAATGAGCCTGCTTTATATTTGCACCAAGTCCCGTTCACCCATCACCCCTGTGCTCGCTGACCTACATTGGCTCCCGGTCCAGCAACGCCAAGATTTAAAAATTCTCATCCTTGTGTTCAAATCCCTCCATGGCCTCGCCCCCCACCCCCCTCGCCCCCCCCCCCCCCCCCATCTCTGTAACATCCTCCAGCCTTACAACCCTCCGCGAACTCCTCCAATTCTGGCCACTGGCGCATCCCCAATTTCCATCGCTCCACCATTGGTGGCCGTGCCTTCAGCTGCCTAGACCCTCAGCTCTAGAATTCCCTCCCTAAAGCTCTCCGCCTTTCTACCTCTCTCTCCTCCTTTAAGATGCTCTTTAAAACCTACCTCTTTGACCAAGGTTTTGGTCACCTGTCCTAATATTTCCTTATGTGGCTCGGTGTCAACTTCTGTTTGATAACGCTCCTGTGATGTTGTACTGTGTTAAAGGCGCTATATAAAGGCAAGTTGTTGTAGTAGTCCCAGCATTTTCTGTTCTCATGCAATAATTTACAGTTCACTACACTTGCCCAAGCTGCTGTCCTATTGCAAATAGAAACTGACCTTCCTTTCAAACTATCTCTGCTTCAGTAAACTGTGCATGGACTCCACTGCAGTGTATGTCTCAATTTCATTATAAAAGACCTTGGTTGTGTAGCTTGCCTTGTGGTGTCGGAAAGAATCAAAGGACTTCAGGCAGTGAATTATTTTCGGAGTACAGCGACTGTTATATACACAAGGATTACTGGTAGGCCATTGACAGTTCCACTGAGCCTTCTACCAATCTTTCTGTACAGATGAAAAACTGGAATCCTCATTCTTTACCAGATGCCTCTCTTCCTTCTCTCCCTGGCCCAAAGGCACTGTCTCTTGCCTCATCAACCCTCCTTGGTACCTCCTCAAAAAATTCAAACAAGTTAGTCAGTCACGACCTTCCCTAAACAAGTTCATGCTGACTGTCCTTGATTAATCCGTGCCTTTCTAAATGACGATTAATACTGTCCCTCAGAATTTTTTCCAACAATTTGCCAACCAGTGAGTTTAGGCTGACTGACCTGTAATTACTCGGTCTATCCCTTTTTCCCTTTTGAACAACGGTACAACGTTCGCAGTCCTCCAGTCCTCTGGCACCAAGCCTGTAGCCAGAGAGGATTGGAAAATGATGGTCAGAGCCTCCTTCATTTCCTCTGTTGCTTCTCTTAACAGCCTGGGATACATTTCATCCGGGCCTAGCAATTTATCTACTTTCAAAGATGCTAAACCCCTTAATACTTCCTCTCTCACTATGTTTATCTCATTGAATATTTCACACTCCTCCTTAACTACAATGTCTATATTGTTCCTCTCTTTTGTAAAGACAGACATAAAGTATTCATTAAGAACCATACCCATGTCTTCCACCTCCACACACAAGCTTCCTTTTTGGTCTCTACTAGGCCCTACTCTTTCTTTAGTTAACCTCTTGCTCTTTATGCTCCATGCCTTTGTTACCTCGAGACTTGACTATTCCAACGCACCCCTGGCTGGCCTC